>VYZT01059365.1:5874-41318 GCA_013400735.1 Pomatostomus ruficeps | reverse complement strand
CCCCCCTTGGTTATTTGGAGTACACCACGCTTAAAAAAAAAAAAAAGAAAAAGAAAAAAAGAAAAAAACAAAAATCCAAACGACCTCGGAAAAAAAATAATGCAAATCCCTACTACCAGGTCGGAGCCTCGTTCTCTTTTGACTCGGACTCCCAGCCCGCGCCGGTGCGGGTTTAGGCAGCTGGCGGGGATGCGAGGGCTGTAACCCGGCTCAGGGAATGGTGGGGAACGCACATCCCTCCGTCAGCCGGGCTCCGCGGGAGCAGAGCGCAACTTTCCCCCTATTTACATAATGATGTTTTAGTAAGCTGCGCAGCCTGGGGAGAGCTGCCGAGGGCAGGAACAGCCCCGAGCGGGACCGGGAGCGGGGGACGCCGGCCATGGCCCCGCTGGGGGTGGCTCCGGGCTTGGTTTTTCTTTCTTGGTGCGGCTGGAAGTTGAGTGCGAAAGGGGCGGCAAGGGAGGGCAAAGTGCCGACAGCACTAGGAAGACTTTCTAGGACAAATCACACCCTCACACCACCCCGCTGCGAGGTTAGACGGCAAATCGGACGGGGACCCCCCTGTAAGGAGCTGGCAGGCCGGTCTTTGCGGCCCCCCCTCAGCGCTCTCCCTCTTTAAGGGATGTATAAATCCCGGACCTGCGCTGTCAACCCTTCTTGATAAATTAAGGGCTTCGCAGTCGAAACCTATTTACACCTCCATTATAGGGCTAACCAAATGGGGATCCGCATGCATATTTTTACCGCAAGAGATCTCATACATCTCCGCCAGAGTCGCCCCTCGGGCCACGGGATAACAGATAGGGAAGGGGGGTGGGTTGTGCTCCGCCGCGGCCAGCACTTGAGCGGAAAAAAGTCCACGTCCCCTCTCGGTGCTGGCTGCCCGCGGCACCCGTCCCCTTACAGGGGACAAGGAGAGGGCGAGGGTGGCCTCCCGGAAGCCTTGCGGGGGACCGGACACACCGGCTCCTCTAGCCAAAGCAAGGCCCTTGGGGAAGTTTCTCCTCCGATGGAGCTGGGGTTTGACTGCGACACTTGGACACTTGCCATGCCTGTCCCTTTATTTGGGGAGAGAAGGGACAAGAAGCACCCTACACGGAGGCATCCGGTCCCCGCGGCCGGCGGTTTTCCCGGCTGCGCTTTCCATTTATTTCCCGGCGGCGACCTCGGGAGCCTGGAGGGGGAAGGGGTCCGCGCATCCCGGGACAGGTCCTCGGCGTCCCCGAGGGCCACCTCAGCGAGGCCGTCAGCAGAAAGGAGGGAGGGGGCAACATCTCTCGTTTCCTGGTGGGTTTTCCGCACCGAGCGCTTCCCGCTCCCTTTCGAAACGAAACGCGGGCGGAGCGAGGTGACACCGCAGCCCCAGACCCGGAGATGGCTCGGCCCAACACCCCCGTCCCTGGCTGGGGGCTTTGCGGGGTCGTCCCCGCACCCGCTGCTCCAGCCGGCCGCGCTCCGTCTGTGTCCCGCATTCCGGCTCCGCTTTCAGCGCCGGGGAAAAAGAAATGTCCCCGCTCCGCCTCATCCCGTCCCCTCCGGCGGCCCCCTCCAGTTCCACTTGGTTAGCTCAAGTTTTCCATGTAAATGACAGTAATAAATATCTAATCATGTCCCGCAGCTATCGGCGGCTCGCCGAGCAGCCGGCATTAATGAGACATCCAGGGGAAGTGGAGGAAAGGAGAGGGAAAAAAATTAGAAAGGAAAGTTTCTCCACTCTCCCCGAAATGGTTTCTAGAGGCGAGGCCCCGCCGAGGTGATGGGGGGGATGCGAAACGCGGAGCCCCTCGCTCCTCCCGAACGATCCCAACTGCGGGGTCGCGCTCAGGTTCAAACCCGTCCCCTCTAATTAACCTCCTCCCCAAAATCCCAGCAATTCCCCTCGAGGGAGTGGCGAGTCCGGTCGCATCCCCGGGCTGGGGGCTGCTGTCCCGAAAGCCCCGCGGATATGTGTGTGTCCATCCTTGCCGTGATTCCCAAACAATTAACGGAGCTGCGATGAGCTTTGAATGCTGATGGTGGGCCGGGGGGGGGCGGGGAAGGCTGCGGCAGAAATTAAACCATGAGAGTTGGATTTGTTCGCCTAACGCTAAACAAATGGACTGATTACCTTCTTTCCAAACGTATCAGTCATACTACATTAAGTAGCAGAGAGCTAATTATCCCAATTAGGAGGCTGATTTATAATTAATGGCTTGGACCAAGTGATAATTGGATGTTAATGGATAACAGTTCTGTCTGAAGGAGCCTCCCGCTTCCCCAAAGGCAGGGCTGGAGGGTTTGGGGTTTATTTACCCTCTCTCTCTCCCTCACCTCTGCACGGAACACAAAGCAAAAGAGAAGCGAAATCTGCTCTTAGCCGGATCGGGTGGGACCCTCCTCGGGCTGGGGGAGCCGCTGGGGCTCAGCAAAGAGGTCGACGGGGGTAGCCTTCAGCACCCACCTTTCCCAGCTTTTTAAGCAATATCTGCTGCTTTTCCGCCTCTCCTCTCTGAGTTTCCAAGCCGTGAACAACTGACGCTGTTGGGTTCCTCATCCACCTACAGGACATGGGTCGTGTTCTCGATGAAGAGCAAAGGCTGAGCCCCACAGGGTGCCCTAGTGCAGATGAGGCTGTTGCTCTGCCCTGCCTGTCCTGGGGAGAGCAGGATGGGGCTCACCCTGAGCGTGAGAGGTTTTACACCCTCCCGGGACCACACTCCTGATGCAGTGACAGGCAGAGAGTAAATCTACAGTTTCTCTCTGCTCTGCGTTTCTCCTGACCACATCTCAGAACTGACAGGCTGACTGTTTAGCTTTTCCTTTCCATGTTCACTTTTCACCCGTGAGTAAGTTGATGCAAGTCAATCCCGCTTCCTTGTACGCCCCCGCTGGAGAGAATTGGACCTATAACCCTTTGGATTTTGGATTGTGCTTCTAGGCTCTGTTTTTCCATTCTAACTAAGAACTGTAATAGGCACAAAATTCCTGAAAGGGTAAGAGAGAATTTAACCCTGAGTTACCCCATGACTAATGAGAGATTGTATTAAATTACTCCAACATACTAAATTCAAAAATACACCCAAAAGTGTATGGTCGGTACACAGCCAATTCAGATCAGCTTTCCAGCTTTTCCTGCTAATTTAAAGAGATCTTTATATCCAAATGGAAGATTCTCCTCATGCTTACACACATGAGCAAAGATCTCTTGCCAGATCAGAGGGCACAGCTCTGTTTCACAGAGGTGGTGCAGACGTTGCCTCTCCTTAGTGCCAGTGTCGCTGTCTGCAGAAACAGAGTCAGAGGAGCTTCCCACAAACCAGAGAGAAGGGCAGGCTGGCCAGGCAAGTTTTACACAATATAGTTGTAGATGGAGTGACTGCAGTGGGTTTTATTCTCAGTGTCTTTATCCTTTAAAAGAATGTTTTGCTGCAAAAGAGGGAAAATTGGATGAAAAGAAGCTGGACCTAAGAGTTTATTTTTCCTCTGTCATTTTCACAACCAGCTCTGACAAAGCAAAGGCGCTCCAGAGAAGGTTCAGGACTAAGCTCTTCTGATAAAGCTACCTACTGCTTTTACTGGTGATGCTGTGGGTAAACTCTTCGGCTAGAAATAGTCCACAATTTCTAAGATTCCAGTGGTTTTTTAGGGGCATCACAAAATTTGGTTCTTCAACTTGAAAATGCTTCTTCTGAGGCACTGACAAATGTCAGTTGGGCTTAAATCCTTTCAAAGGTTGAGTGCTGATTTCTACAATTCATATCTGAACAGAACATTTATACCCGCCTTGCTTCATTTGGAAAAGCACAGGAGTAGGGAAAATGCTGAAGAACATGGATTCAATAAATCCCAAATTTTTCAAACCTATACAGCTTGTAATAAACTAACCTTCTTTGGGGGAATTTCCATCAAAATAGGCTGGTTGTGAAGAGGGTGGAGAATTTGAAAATGTAGCCAAATAGTTGGGAATTAATTCATGGTCCACCAGGGTTAGCCAAACCCTGGGACTTTTCCCACCAGTTTATTTCACTCTAAGAGTTATTGAAATAGTTTTTGTTTTGCCCTTTTAACTTTATTAGGTTTTGGATCAGACTTCTTCTGTTTTCTAAAGCAGGTCTGGTGGAATTACAGCTCATAGGAAGGAGAGAATCTCTGAGGGAGGGCTGGGAGTAGGATGGACCAGCAGGTCTCTGAAGGGAGGGAAATGGGTGTTTACAGCCAGGAGTTGTGGGTAGCTGGCACAGCTCTCTTAGGACCAACTGTATTTGGCCTCTGTGTGGCCTGAGCAACTACTGACTTGAGAAATGGTGCTGTGAAACTAAAAGTGTAAGGGTGATGCTTGGGAACCTCACTGGGATCTTCCAGAGCAAGAGTAACAGTTGCGCTGGGGGAGATGAGCTGATGGATCTCACCAGGAAGAAAATGCTCTTCCCAAGGGAGCTGTGGAAACTTGGTGTCTCCAGCTGTGCGAGCACCGGGAGGAGCGAGCAGGGAGCAGCTCCGCGAGCTCTTGGCGTGTGTTAGCCCGAGGTGGGTAAACGTGCCCTGCTGAGGGACTCCACATCTCGCGCAAAAGCCAGCAGACATTCAGCAGCTCTGCTTGCTTTACAGCACACAGCTCTTCGGAGCACAGATCACCTGCTGGTGGCTAAAACACATTGCTTACCTTGGCAGGCGCACTTGATTCAGTGTGGGGATCCAAACGCTTACGGGAAAGGGAGCCTTACATGCACCCGTGGTGCTCCCCAGCCCCTGGCACTGCTGCCACTAACTCCAGCTCATAGCCCTGTGTTAAGGAGGCACAAGTCTTACCCCCACCCCAGCTCCTTCTTGTAAAAACCGCTGAGCTCAAAGAGCTTTTTTAGTGGTAGGATGAAAATTAGTGTTATCACTTGTAGAGAAGGAAAACATAAAACTTCTGTTTTATTCTTTTAAGGTATTAGAAGTCCCCCACAATTGCATGGCTTGTGGAGCTGCCTTTCAGGATTTTTTTTTCCCTTTCTGACCAAGGTAGGATTGTCTGTCATTTTGCCTTACAGCTGATTTAAGTCTGAGCAGAGGCAGTTACCATCATGTGTTTTGTGACTGTTTGGAATGCTGTAAGAAATGTCTGCAGTGGCAGAGGCAGGGTCCAGCTGAACTTGCAGAAACATCCTGAGTTCAGGCTCTCAGCTTCTGTTCTTTCAAAATTTGCTTGCTCTTAATATCTCTCCAAATCACCTTCGAGCAGAATTGCACTTGGCATCATAACCTCACAGCCTTCCATCTAATCAGCAAAAAGAGCACCTAGGAAAGTCCTTCCGTGCCAGTGGGGTTAAACTCCAGCACTGTAGCAGAAACCACTGTTTCACAGACACGCTGCTCCCCTGCTCGTGTGCATTCCTAACTGCTCCCAGCTTAACACCAAGAATGAACAGCTCCAGCTTTTTCCTTTCTACTTGATGAGTAGTAGTGGTGGCTGGAGAAATCACCCTCCTTCCATGCCTCATCCCAGTGCCTGCCCATGGAGCACAGCATCTGGGCTGGGGCATTGTACTGGGAGTGCCCGGAGCAAGCCCGCATTCTCTCCTGCCGGCCTGGCTGCCGGGCTGGCAGCGCCTGGGAACAGCAGGAGAGGAACTGGGAATGTCTTTAACTGCCTCAGCAAATCTTTACAAAGCTTATCCGTGCGCTCCTTGCGGTGTTTGATCTCCCTGGTTAGAGCTCAGTGCTAGATTGTCAGATCAGCATCATGATCGTGGTGCTCAGGACAGACAGAGGTCCTCGTCGCTGAAGGTCACAGGCTTAAAAACATATTTTGACACAGAACTGTAGATCCTCATCTTCTTAATGAGACTGTCATGGGTAAAATCCTCCAGGATATTGCTTCATCTTCCAGGGCAGGGGAGATTCCTGAACCAGGAGCTCCAAGAGGCTGCCTTCAGGATGGTCAGTTTGCTGGTGGGAACAATCTGCAATCAAATGTGCTGCAGGCAAAAGATGTTTTGGGGGCAGAGAGTAAGCAGTGAGCCACCCTCATGCTTCCAGTAGCCCTGGGAAAGGGTAGAGTTTGGGGGGTCTGATTTGGAAAATTCTGTTTGCCAGCATTAGGAAAAACAAAATGATGCTTCTCAAGAAAGCCTATTCCACAGAAGAGAGGTGAAGGGCTGAGCAGGTACTTTGCTGTTTTTTTCATACAAACACCAAAGAGAAACCCTTTAAGCAGCTCATGAATTCGGTAATTTGATTGCAGAGTACTCAGAGGTTACTCCAAGTTCTGAATTCGGGGCAGTCCAGAGGCAGGGATGCTGTAAGATCTGGAGAGGGGAAGCAGATGGGGCAGCACAGGAACATGCAAGCCTGGCTGCAGTGGGATGCAACCGCATTTCATATCCATGGATGTGAGGCGTGCAACAGCAGTGCTGGCAGAGCTGGGCTGTGGGGTTCAGTTTCCATTCTGGTGTTAATGAGAAGAAATCTTAAATGCATCGGGTTTCTCTTGTTGTTGTTGCTGACTGATCTGGAAGCAGAATGAGATAAGATGAGAAACTAGAGTCAAAGTGATCTTCATATGAAGAGCTTTTCTTATTTACCCAGGAAAATGCTCCAGTTCAATATAAATTCCAAGAGCTTCTACTGAGGCTTGAGTGCTGCTCCGAAGGGGAGAAGGGAAGTTTGTCCTGGTTTGATCTGTAAGCACTTATTGTCTCGTGTAAATTACGACAAGTGAGGGATTCAGCACCACACTGATGTTTAGTGATGCCACTCCTGACTCTACACTGCAAGGTGCTGGGCTCCAAGCCCTAAAACTTAGCCCTCACTCAAAAGCAGAGACTTTAAGGATGTCTTTATTTTATTTTGATTTTGGACCTAGCAAGCTTGCCCTCTGAAGAATGCATCTGCAAACAGGCATTGGAAAGCCTTTTGCCAGGAAGTCTAATCAGTCACTCGGTTCTGTTATCTGGGGCTTTTGGGTGAAAAACAATGATTTCACAGGAGCCTTAAATAAAAATCACAGCAGCTGATGAAAGCCCTGTCAGCCAGGGCCTGTTACCTCAGCCACTCACAACCTGGTGTTGAGAATTTGTAGGGTCCTGCAACAAAACTTCCTTGTCTCAGCAGGATGCTCTGTGGTTTGTTTTATAAAAATTACGAGCCCTCTCACATCCTATTGTGTTTCCTCTTCAAATAGATGAGCATTACAAACACAGTTGCTGTGCTCATCAGTAGCCTGGCCTCAAAGAGACAATTATTTGACAAAGTCTGCCCAAAAATGGTGACGCTGTCCCTGACTAGAAGAATTTCCAGATTGCAGCTGCTAGCAATCCTCCTGGTTTTATGGAAAGGATCTCTTTATTTATACCAAAGTCACTTGGAATAGCTGAGTGTGAGCTGCAAGAATTGGTGTAATTGGTCAGGTTTTGCTTTCTGTGGGTCGTCACTTGTTTAACTACATTCTGTTTAACTAAGATCTCTCTCTGCACTTAGAAATTAACTTTATTTAAATCCAAGGATTTACACAGGTGTAAAAATATTTCAGGAAGATCAGAAATGTAGAGTCCTGTGAGGTTTTTTTGGGTGCTGTTCTCAATTCCTTATTTCAGTCATAAGGAAAGTCTTTTGGAAGCCTGTTTTTATGGTTCATGCTGCTCTCGGACTTTGACGTTTGAATGAGAAACTATGATGTGTTGCAGTATTTCAAATTATTTATATTTCATCCACTACAAAGGTGAAATTGTTTCCTTAGACATTCAGTAATCTCACATGAGGAACAAAACTGATTTATAACATGTTGGTTATTATCTTACGTGATTTTGGGCCTTTATATATCTAAAAGATTTAGGGATATATTAAAAAAAAAAAGAAAAATTGAAGAAAACCTCTTTCTAGGATCATTTATTCATAACCCCCCAGGTATGTAATTCATTTAGTACCAAATACATATAAACCCAATGTCTGTCTATTGAGTGAGCCTGTTTTCCTAGAATGTGAGTTACACATAGTCAGAGATTTGTTATTTATCTTTCTGATTTGAGGTGTTTCTGAATAAGGAATTAAAGCAGAAAATCATAACACAGAGCAGCTCGAGGGGAGGTGCGGGGGGATATTCTGTTGTGATTTTATTTTCAATGATGTTTATTACCAGTGCCAATAAGGGGGAAGGAAGTTGCAGCACAAACCACCTGCTGTTATTCTCTGCTAGTAATGAACAGTGGTTCCTGCGCTTCGCATGAACACCAGCAGTGATTTGTAGCACCTTTGCAGGTGCTCAGGCTGAAGATCACAACTTCTCTTTTACCTGACAGGGCTACTCCAATTTTTTCCTGTCACCTGCAGAACCCTGAACACCAACCAAGTGTAGCAGACTTCTGTTTCATGCTTGTTTTCTTTAAACTGATCCTTTCCTTGTGCTCAAGCTGTGCCTTGCATCAGGGCACAGACCCGAGGCTGTGCCAAGTTCTTCCAAACTTTAAATGCATCTGTGACAAATCTCTCTTCATAAGGAATGAACTATAGTGTTGAAATTTTCTTCTGAAAATGACTTTCTGAAGTCCAGATTTGACTTTTCTTTGTACAGCTTATTTCCCATGTAAAGGCCTCATATACCCTCTCTGCCATCACCAACCCTCCCAATTTGGGGACAGCTTTGATGAAATGATAAAGAAACACCCCACAGGGCCCACCAGTCAAAAGCAGACCCTGGAATCCTCTCCTTGAAACCTCTAGGAATAATTTGGTATTTTTAACTCATGGGTTTTATCACCCATTCTTCATGATGGCACCTGAATGTCTTGTGTAGATCAATTAATTTAGTCTCAGTATTTCTTTGAGTTTGGGATGACTCAGTGTTTGGAGGGAAAAGAGATAATCGTCCAAAGCCCCTGCAAAGATGCATGTCCTACATCCAGCCTCAGCCTCATCTCACCTGACAGTGTTTGCTTGAGAAGGGCAAATGTCCTGTCCTAGGCAATTTTTTTGCTTCTGCTTGGGAAAACTGGCCAGAACAAGCTATTGAAGAAAATTCCTCCATCTCATCTCAGTTTAGATTTGGGGAGCAAAGCCAATGTCTTCGTGTAAAGCCCTGTTCCTGCAGACAGTGCTAGCACAGGGAGCTGCTGGGGATGCCCAAATTCAGGACAGCTCGGGATGAGGACAAACTTGCCAGCAATGGCAGGAGCTCTGTGGCCAGCACAAGGGATCCTCGAGCTTTCAGGATACAGTGGGATGCACCCATTTCTCCCTTAATGAGTTCTGTCAGTTTTGCAATTTTGCTGAAGAATTTCTGTGTGACTGGCAGGTGAAGCCAGATGATGTTTTGATGGGGAGAGTAAAGGAATGAAATGACGACAGGAGAGAGCAGAAAATTGCCCTTTTTTCAAATTGTTTGGTGGGCTTAATTTAACTCCAGGCTCCAGGGTGAATTTTGTGATTTTGTTTTGGTGATTGGTTGGTTTGTATTTTTTCCAGATAGAAGAGAAAATATGGATGTTTTCTTGCCAGGTACTTTTCAGAAAAATATCTCATTCAATATCTCATTTTTAAAATTGTTCTCAGATCTGTTTCAATGCCACACATACACAAGCCACTAGGAACAGGAGTTTTCATCTGGCGAGGAAATGCATGGGTCTCTCTTCGCATCTTCTCTCAGGACAGAATTACACACAAAATTACACAAAATGAGTTACCAGTTAAACAGGGAAACATAAAGCCTTTTACAAAGCTGCAAATATTAAAACCCAGGGTCAGACCTGCCCTGTATGCCAGGCTGTTAAATGGTGCCCAATAAATTGCACCACCCTTGTGCTGTATGATTTCATGGGATCCCAAGGTTTCCAAGGCCAGGGCTGGGAAGGGATGGATGCCCCATGTTGGTTGGAGCAGTGCAGGCAGCTCTGGAGTAACAGGGTTCCTGTTTCTGGCTGGTAAATGTGCAAATTGTTTTGCATTAGATTGAACAGCAGCAGCTGAATACAGAGTGATGGGATCCCTGGATTAGTCTGGGATGGGCAGAATCCTACGTTGCCTGGCCTCAAAGCATTGCAGGAATGGAGAAGGCTGGATTTCTCACAGACAGCAGCAGTTAAAGCAGTTAAATCGCACGTCCTCTCCGTGAGGCTGGATCCTGGCAGGACGCAGCCCCTGCAGTCTGAAAAGTAGGCACAGCATCCATGAGCCTTCCACAGAGAAAACGTAAGCGAGAGGTAAAAGCCATGGGAGGGTTTTTGACACTGAGGTAGCAATGCCAGGGTTATAAATACAGGAGTGGGAACCCTGGCAAGGTCTGGTGCAGGGCATGGCCAGGAGCCCTCACATCCTGGTGCTGAGAAATGGTGGGAAGCTGGGGGAGAGCCAGGCTTGTGATGCTGGGTGGGAAAGTCATTGCTGCTGCCCTGAGGGGCCATGCAGGAAGAGACCACCTGCCCCAGGAGGTGCCAGCCCCTTCATTTTTGGATGGACCCTTCTTTACCATCCCAGGTTATCCACAGCTGCTCAAGCCTAAACCCTTCCATAAAGCAGGAGTTCAAACTTTGCTCTCATCCTCCTCCTGGCTGTGCCTGTTCCTGAGGCCCTCCAGCCATGCAGAGACATAAAAGATGCATTTGCAGATTTTGAAAATTAAAACCATCTATACAGCCAGTGGGAAGGGATCAGCTTATTTGGTTGCTTAATGAAATATAAAGATTATTTTAACCAGTGTAAGCACTATTCGACAGCTTGTGAAACACAGCGGTGGCTTGATGAATGACTTTCTCCATTAAAAAAAATTGCTGCATGATGTCTTTTAAATATTTAATTTATTGGGGTTGGAGTGAGCTCGGAGCTGACAGTTAAACAGGAGCTATTTGTGGTCTCAGTTAACTTTGCTTACCCGCCTGAACCGTCTCGCTCAGTAAATTCCCTCGTTTTTTATACCGAATCTGGGATGATACATTTGCTGCACAAGTGAGTAGAGAGTTCTGCGTGTTGTCTGCACTGCAGCGTAACAGGCAGTTATCACCAAAGCTGTGATGGGCCTTGACTCCCATCCTGAATCCATCCCTATGAAGTCCTTCTCCTTTATCTTTTTTTTTTTTCTGATGCACTTTCTTCTAGGCCACCCAAAATGTAGCCATAAAATAATCTTTTAACAATCAAATACGTTGAAATATGCCTGCAGCAAGCGTTTCAATGGAAACACTGGGCTCCAGACACAACACCACTGGCAGTGTCCGTGGAAGACTGTATAGTATAGGAAAATTCCCTTCCTCTCCCTCTTCATTTTTCCTTTAATGTGCCAGCTTGCTACACAGCCAACGACATGCAAGGGGGATTAGAAAAGAAAAACAGGCATTTCTGTGAGTTGGAGTCAATGACACTTGGCCCCCCACGTATCTTCTGGCAAGGCTGAGCCCTGGTGTGGATTCTCCAGCATCTATTAAGGACAGAGGTCTGGCAGCAGCCCAGGGCAGTTAATAGGTTCTGTGTCCTCAAATGGTTTTCACAAAACACGCAAGAACTTAATAAGCTTTGAGACCTCCACCCCGCTGGTCAAAGCTGGTGCAACCAGTCAGCTGGTTCACGAGTGTGCTGGAAGGGGAGAGGCAGACTGAAGTTGCAAATCTCTGTTTTGCTGCCTGTGTTGGTCAGAAAAGTCAGTCCTGCCCGTCTGCAACAGCAACGCAGAGAACAGCTTTATTGGGTGGGATGATGCTCTTGGGAAATGAACCGAGGATGGGGTGAGGCTGCACCACAGATCAGTCTCTCCCAGGTGATGGGAGATGTCCTCTGTGGCCATGCCAATGGTACATGTCCCTGGGACATGTCCCTTAACACACGCCACCAGCAGCAAAACCTTGCAGGAAAGCAACATCACGGCTGTAATTTCACTGTGAACCCCATCTTGAGGAAAATAAACAAGAATGCCAAAAACCTGTTGGCATGTGAAATCCCTCACCTTGATCAGAGAACCAGCAATTTTGTCATAGCTTAGATCTTCCCTAAGCTCCACTAGAGCAGAGCTGTGGCATTCTTGTGTTTCAGTTGACATCTGAACTGAAAATGTCCATTTTCACATTGCAGCTTAGAGCAGTGGGGAGTGAGTCCAGAGTGGGTGAACAGGCAGACACAAAGCAGATGATGTGTGTCAGATCTTTGTGGTGTAACCACACCTGGACCTGTCACCCTCCATCAGTGCTGAAATGATTCAGTGGCAGAGCATGAGAACAGGAATGAGGCTGGGTGCTAAATTCCCAAATTAGGGCTTTATAGTTACTGTAGCCTCTTTAAAAAGACAATCCCAAAACCAGAACTCATACATACGAGGGTCACCCCTGCACTGGCAGAGTGTTTGACCAAACTCCAGCTGCATGTTTCCCTCCCCCATTCCTGGGCACCACAATAGAGAGATACTTGTGTGGGTGAAGACACAAGATGCCCCAGAACACTCAGTACAAAATTCAGCTGCTTTTCCAAGGAACTACATCTTGGTCTCTGCTTTTCCGAAGAACTACAGCTTGGTCTCTGGCTGTTAAACAAGGTCACTCCATGTTTGTCCTTCTTTCCTCAAGGTGGAGAGAACAGGAGTTCAGAGCAGGAGGGGCAGTGGGACCAACTCATTTCCACCTCTCCCTCTTCACCATGACTCTGTCCCTCCATGCTATAAATCATTTATGGGCAAATGTTAAGGTTGTTTCTCAGTACAGAAAATACAGCAGATAATTGTTTCAAATTTTCACCGTTCAATGCATCAAGTTCCTCCTAAAACCATGGGCATTTGTCCTAAAATCATCACCTCCCTCCAGTGTTTAAATGGTTTTCTAAGAAGCTGCCTGAAAAGGTATCTGTTTTCCTTAAGTTAGTCCAGCTGACCCTCTTTCCCTGAACGTTTGTTCATTGCACTGACTTTCCAGACGGTGACTTGCTGATGTAAACGGTGGTTTAAAAAATTTATTTTGTGGCTAATGTTTCACAACTTCCTTTCTGATGTCTTACAAACTGCAGAAACGACATCCTGGAGGCCCTCAGTCATTTACAACAGGGATGAATGAATCAATGCTTGGCTTTTGAGATCAATATTAGCTCAGTTTTACAGATGGTCTGTAAGGAAAAAGAGCTTGAAGTTTCATGCAGAGCCGACACTATTAAAAAAAAGCCATTAGTTTTCTGAAATAATTTCCTTGCTATTGAGCTATGAAATGTCGGTATTTCTTGCAAACCTTATTCCCTCTTTAGCCATAATATTTTTGGTGCCATTATGCTACAGATTTATTTTCTTTTACTNCCACCCCGTATCATTTGTGTTTGCTTAAGAAGACCTGTAAGAAAAATAAATAATGAATGGAAACAAATTATAAATTAGTGAGTTCAGATGAGAAACATTTGACATTCCAGCAATGGAATTACAGAACATTACAGAACAGGGGCAAAATCCCAGCTAGCTGTGGGAAAGAGCTGAGTCAATGCAGTAAAAGTCATAGTAATATGATAAATTGTATTGCGGTATGCAAAAAAATTAATTTCCCATCATTGGATCAGCATATAATGAGTCAGATATCAGGCTTTAGGCTTGGAATTCAGACTGGTATTGGTGGTGCTTTAGGTGTTCAGGAGATACATTTCCATTCCCATCCCAGAATCTGTTGGAGTTGAGAGGTTGGACAAGACCCTTGCATGCAGCACTTTAATTCTAAGCTCAGCATTTCCAAAGCTCTCCTGAGATGCCAGGATGCTGGAACAGCTTGTCCCTAAGCCCCTTTGTCCTGTGGCTGATGTTTTGCAGGTCTATGTCACCATGCAGCACTATGGAGTGAACGGCTACTCCCTGCACGCCATGAACTCGCTGAGTGCCATGTACAACCTCCACCAGCAGGCAGCCCAGCAGGCCCAGCACGCCCCCGACTACCGCCCCTCTGTGCACGCCCTCACTCTGGCTGAGAGACTGGCTGGTAAGAACAACTCATGGCTTTTGGCACAAAAAAATCCGCCCAAACAAACAAAAAACCCACCACTTCAGCACAAAAAATCCCTTGTTGCTTGCACTGAGTGAAACTCTTCTGGAGTGTGACAGAGCCGAGGGGCAGGGTGTGCTCCTCAGTGCTGGCCCCGTGGCCAAGCCCTGCAGGGGACACCTGCCCTCCAGGGTTTGCTGGCACCTTGTTCCAGGCTGGCCTCTGATGGCCAGGAAGCCCAGGGAAAAGATGACACATGGCCCCACTATATAAGATTGAAAACAAAAAATTAAAAAGACATTGAAATGTGTTTTAACAAGTGAACAGAACAGAGCAAAGAATTTCACTTTCTTGTTGGTAAATAAGGGCAGAAAGAATGTGATCACGAAGTAAATTGGATTCCTCAGCTAAGGCGCCCAGGCCCTGCATTCCCTAGCAGCCACCTCCTTCCAGCCTAGGCCATAGCTTGCTTCTCCACGTTGTCCCTTCATGCAACTATTTCCATTTCTGTCCCAAAAATTACTCTTTCTTTCTGGGAAAAGATCTTCATTTGGTTCTTCTTCGGGTTCCACTTTGACCTATTTATTCCTGGGGATCCTAAACCGTGCTTTGGGTGACGGTTTCCTGTAGATCCTGTTGCCTTTCACAGAAGAGCCTTTTTAGCTCAAATCAAGTCACATGTGACTTTACCCCGGCAGTGCCATTTACACCCCACTGCTGATGATGGGACAGCAGGACTGGAGGTGCTGGTCCAGAGCATCTGAACTGATTTTCTGTGTTCAGTCCTGGTTGAAACAGCACTGCATCGATGCTCTCATTAATAGAAAGTGCAAAGCCCAGACAGTATTTTATGATTTGGTAGATCTAATTGTTCAAAAATAATGGATGGAGACCTGAGCGTATTTGGTGTGGTAGGGCACAAATATCTGCTCTAAACTTCAGCCTGCCACAAAACATCCAGACCTGGCTGAGATCATCGAAGGCTCCTGCAATGCAAGTGATCAACAGCTGCAGCATCACTGCATTGGTCTGGACTTGGATGCAGTGATGTAAAGCAGACCTGACAACCAGGACATGGAAGCTAAAGTAAAAGTTACCACACATGTGATTCTAGAAACCTTCCCAGATTGGAATAATTCCCTGACTGTCTGAAAATGTGTATCTGTTCTAAGATAGCTTTCCTGTTGTCTGATATTAAAGTAAAAAAACAAAAGATACAGACTGATTCCTTCCAGCTTAGAGTAGATGGAAAAAATCATCTGTCCAGAAAACTTTAGTGGGCTAAATTTAACAGATAAGGGCTTAAGCCAAAATAAGGATGCAGAAGTTTCAGGAAGGTCCTCCCAGGTGGGCAGTCCACAAAGGCTTGTTGATAAAGGTCTTGGACTCTTTGGATCAGTGAACCACAGTTGGCTGTCAGATCTTCATGACAGCAAAGTTCCCTCATCCAGCTGCTAACTGGGACCTTCTTAGCATGGTTCTCAGTGGTCTGTGGGTTCAAAAATAATGGGTAAGGCAGCCCAAATCTGCTGTCACTCATCAAATCACTGTCCTCATCAAAAAACAACCAAAGTGGAATCAAGGAGACCTGGACTCTTCTCCTGGCTCTACTGCTGGGCTGCAGAGTGATAACAAGAGAGCACTGTCCTTGTCCTGGATGTCCATCCCCTTGTTCCCTGCTCCTTTCAGTATGCAGGGGGTCAGGTGGCCCTGAACTCTGCCGTGTACCTTGCAGACCCTGGGTCTCAAGGTGCCCCTTTTCTAGCTGCAGGGATCTCTTGAAAGATGTTTGTGATCTCCTGTATCTTTTAGAGTAGAGAATGGAGGACTTAATGTCTTTGGCTCTAACTAGGGTGAAGCTGAGTAAGATCTAAAAAGAATAAAAAAGCTGTTCTCATATTCTTGACCAGAAGATTCAATTGATTTCCTGACCTCTTATCTTTAAGATTAATAACCCACCTGGAAGACTTTCCAAATTAAATCCCACGGTCCCCTTGTCTGCTTATCATTGGCAGGGTAGGCATTATACACCTACAAGCTGTTTCCTCTGCAGTTGCCTCACATTCTGTTACTTCTGAATATCTTTTAGTGCAGGTTATAGATCTCATTTGCCTTCCAGGGACAGTCAGAATAAAGTGGCACAAAAGCAAATGACCTTAAGTCAGAAAACAGAGGTTTCTGATTGTAAGTGCAAAGCCTCACCTGCAATTTATATTCTCCTTAGTGCACAAAGCCTGAAAACATAGTTAAAACATTAAAATAATTGCTGGTTGCCTCTCGCTGGGGTGGCCAAACTTACTGCACGAGCTGCCGCCTCTGGGGAGCTGGTAGGTCTAACCTCTACTCTAGAAATTTGGGAATATTCCAGCCTGCAGGTAGGGTGTTTAACCAGTGCCCTTTCTCCTGTTTTTATGTACTTGAAACACAAACGTTGGCTTTTTAAAATGTTCTGGGGCAGCTTCAATTTCATTTCTTGTGCTGGAACATCACTTCTCCTCGCCTGGCTGCACTGTGAGCTGTGCCTGGGTGCATCAAGCGGGGTCCCTCTGCCTCCAAAGGGGCAGCTTTATCACCAGCATTTGAACTCCCCAAGGAGCTCTGGTACGTCAAACACAAAAGTCTCTTGTATGCATCCAGCACTATATTGTTGAAGACCTTTAGCCTGATCACATCTTTGCCAGGTTGCCAAAACCACGCAGCTTTGGCAATCCCCCAGAAGGGTGCTGCGAGTGCTGACCTAGAATGGAACAGCTGGAAGTTTTGGAAGAGGAATGTTTGAGCGGTGCAAAGCTGATTTGCTACGCTCGTTAGCCAGTGGATCTGAGACCTGGCTGTGTGGTGCTGGGGGGTGGCCCGACAGCAGGTTTTGGTTTATTGTTTAGATTCATGTCACGACGCTCGTGACAAAAGCGCAAATAAACAGCAGCCAGAGCCTTCCTCGGGCTCCGTGCGCTGATAATGCCAGCTTTTCTCCCCGTTGGGTTGTTTTCTCGTGTGTTCATTCCTCCCTTCTACTGGAAGTCACATTCTTAACTGAATTAAAAATGATACCAGACACTGCTCTTTCTGCATTTCCTCTTTGAGAGCAAACCTCTTGCCAGACTGTTTCATTCCAGGGCTGTAGCACAGCATGTCCCAACTTGCATAATAAACGGTGGGTTTTTTTCATTTTCAAGTAACTTATTTTCATTGATTTAAGATCTTTCTACTCCCGCTAACTGTTGTGCAATAATAACGCCTCTGGTAAAATAATAAGCCCTTTACTGTTGGCTTCAGATTTTCCCCAGTCTGAATTTCTTCTCTGCCCTCAAATTTCCAAGCTCGGTTTGTGAAGTCAGACCTTGTCAGTAGGTGCTCTGCTGAGAAGAGCTCAGCACATGAGCTCTGGGCTTGCAACCAGTGGGGCTGGACGTGGCCCTGGCTGGTGTTTCCACCCCAGATGCTGGAGAGTGTCTGTGCTCAGTAAAGGGTGTGCTTTGGAGCAAAATGCACAAAAGCACATGAGCTTAAATGCTCTCTGAACTGGAGCCCAGAACAGATCTCCAATATCAGGCCTTGGATACTACAGTGAGCTACACACAAAACTTTAAAGAAGTACAACAGTGAATGTCCCCACATTGGTTTTATTTGCATTTCTCGATGGAAGGTGCTATGGTGGGGTCTGGGCATCTCCATGTCCTGCCCTACTGATCTTGAAGTAGATTGAGTTATTTTAGCCAAATTCAGCACTGCAGTCTCAACAGCTTCCACAGCTGTCACAGAAAGAGGTTCTCTCTCCAGAACAGACTTCTGGAATCATACAATGGTTTGGGCTGGAAGTTATCTCAAAGGTCATCTAGTTTTAACCATCCACTATGATTTTATCTCTTTGGACACCTCAATTAACCAGCAAAATCCATATGTACGTGTTTTATTATCTCTAAAGCAATGGAAAAAACATTTTGTAGTTTTGTCTGATGTTAGCAATTGCTTTATTCGACTGTCAGTGTACAAATTCCAATAATTAAATTGGCCACTTTTCTTGTCTTCCAACGGCTGTACATTTCAAGACATCATTTTGGAGGCACGTTATGGATCCCAGCACCGCAAACAACGGCGAAGTCGCACAGCCTTCACCGCCCAGCAGCTGGAGGCGCTGGAGAAGACCTTCCAGAAGACTCACTATCCAGATGTGGTGATGAGGGAGCGGCTGGCCATGTGCACAAACTTGCCTGAAGCCAGAGTCCAGGTACTGACATTTTGTGGGTTTGCGAGTGGCGATGTTTAAAAGAACATAGTGGGGTTTGCAGAGGGCTGACAGCTCCCTTGACCTTCCAGGATTCTCCCAGTGGAACCAAAGATTTTGGGGCAGTGAAGTTGTCAGAGGTGGGGGCGGGGAGGATAAAATCATCCGAAGTCACACATCCGCTTAAGAAACTTATAATCCACGTGCACGTTTTTTAAATTTAAGATTGTCTGAAGTGTACACTGGTTTTCATTTGTTCTTTCACATTTCTTTGGGGGAAATTTTAGAAACAGCAACAGAAGTCTACTTATTTATTTATTTGCAAGGCTTTTCTGGCTTTCTCAAAAAAGTAGAGACCCAAGTAATTCCAGCTGCTCTTTTCCACCAGTGTCAATATTTGTAACATCTCAGGCCAAGGTTTGGGCTTGCTTTTTTGTTTTGGTTTGCTTTTTTTTTTTTAGTTTCATCTAGTGAAATGTGCTGGTTCATAACCTGCTGGTGGAGAGGTTCTTATCTTTTAAAAGGCAAATATTCTTCACTGTGAAGAGAAAAAGTAGTAGAAAAAATTAGTTCTTTTCTATAAATATCAAAACATTTTGATCTAAAAAATGGTTTGTTTCCTTATCTAACCAACCAAACAACAAGAACAAGATCTGGACATATATTTCTTCTAATCCATGTCTACTGATTTAGGTTAAAAAATATATGGATTCTCTCCTTCTTTCCTAAATGCAGTTCCCAGGCAACAGCCTATGCCTGTAATGAATTACTTTGAGTGTTTTCACCATAGTTTTGATACACTTATAACCAAATTGTTTTAGAAACTTAACAGACTGTACGCCAATGTAATGGTATCAGACGTTACAGCTGCAAGACATTCTTTTTGAATGCAGCTGCCTAATCAATTTAGGGGAAAAAAACTAACAAACTCCAAAAAACACCAGCAGTGGAGTGTCTTAAAGAATCAACAGAGAGGCTGGATATTTTTTTAAGTCTGTTTGATATGTTATTTGTAGATGCACTGAAAATAGTCAAGCTCTAAAGTCCAGCAAAGTGGAATGGCCTTTGGGCACAGTGGGTCTGCAGCACCTCATTACCTGGGGTTCCCCTGACGCTCCCAGGCTGAGTGATGCTGAATTTGGCACTAAGCAGGATTCTCACTGGTTTTTCTCCCTTGCTGTTTGTGGCACTGAAGGTCTGGTTCAAGAACCGGAGAGCCAAATTCCGGAAGAAGCAGCGTAGCCTGCAGAAAGAGCAGCTGCAGAAGCAGAAGGACTGTGAGGGGAGCCACAGTGAGGGGAAGATGGAGCCACCTGTGCTGGAGACCCAAGCTCCCACCCCGGACGCCGAGAAGGTGCAGAGCCTCCCCAGCGAGGTGGGCACAGACCTCAACCTGACCCTGTCGGAGCAGTCAGCCAGCGAGTCGGCACCCGAGGACCAGACTGACAGGGAGGAGGAGTTCAAGAGCACCTTGGATGAGGCCAAAGTGGACAAGAGCCCTGGTATGGACAGCAAGACTTTGAACTGCAAGAGAGCAAGCCCAAAAGCAGGTGAGGGGCAGCATCTTGATGGGGGTTGGTGGTCAGGACCCCTTTCCAAGGGGGTGCTGGTGGCTGGGTATAGTCCCATATTCCCTGGAGTGGGTGCTCGCAGACAGGCTGCCCACCCTTGTCCTCAGCACTGGACAGGCCCCACAGAGGGCTTGGTGTCCATTGCAGCTGGACCACTGACAGGGCAAAGACCTTCTGCTCTGGTTAGGCCTTGGGGAGAGCAGTGCCCAGCAGCAGTAGAGAGCTCAGCCCCATCTCTACACCCTGAGGTGCCACATATGGGAAAGGCACATGTTTAGCTCTCGTGAGCTGTCACACCCTCTCTCTTGCCCTCCAATGCAAGAGACAAGCCTGTGCTGCTGCCCAAACCTTTCTGGAGTGTGAATAAGCACCTGCATGTGGCCTGTAGGAATAATCCCTGTCCCCTCTGTCTCCTGCTGTAGAGTCCCCTCTCAGCGCGACTGTGACGCCTTCATCCAGCAACGGCCTGGCCCAGACTCACTCCTACTCCTCCTCGCCCCTGAGCCTCTTCCGCCTGCAGGAGCAGTTCCGCCAGCACATGGCAGCCACTAACAACCTGGTCCATTACTCCTCCTTTGAAATGGGGACACCGTCTGCCATGCCCTACTTGGGCATGAACGTCAACATGGCCCCGCTAAGCTCCCTGCACTGTCAGTCGTATTACCAGTCGCTGTCCCACGCTCAGCAGGTCTGGTCCTCCCCCATCCTGCAGGCCTCCAGCTCCCTGCCAAGCCTGAACAGTAAAACCACGAGCATTGAGAACCTGAGGCTCCGGGCGAAGCAGCACGCGGCGTCCCTGGGGCTGGACACCCTCCCCAACTGACTGCCCCTGAGAAGGTGCACAGAGGTTGGCACTACACACGGCACTCCTTGAGTCCCTACGAACCCCTCATCTCTTCATGGAGTAAGGTGATCCCTTGCAGGGAAAACTGTGCATTTACTAACGTCTTATTAGCACCATGGTTGCATCAGACATTGCTACTGGCCTGGTCTTCACTAAATATTTAATGAGGAAGGGGGAAAGGATCCATGTTTAGACAGATGAACTGCCCTCTGGACTGCCATGAGTTAAGCCTCATGTTCAAGAGGAGCTCCCTGTCCTCATCCCCTCAATAAGGTGCCAACTGTGTTATATTCATCTTTTTTTGTTTTTGTTGTTGCATTTTTGGGGGGAAGAAAGAGTCCTGCTTTGTCTTGTATATAGCTCATCATATTGACAGCACCCATAGCACCCATCACCTGTGTGTTACTGTCAGTGTTACAGAACTGTGACCTCTTTTGCTTTTATTTCCCTTTCCTTTTCAATTTTCATAGCGAGTATCAGAGTTACAACCCAGCCATCCTCCCACCCTCAGCTGGTAGCTAGCTGCTCTTCTTGGGTCAGCATCCTAAAGGTGTTCATGAGGAAGAGAAATGATTGTGCACTTCGCCACTCCACTGCTCCCTTCTCTGCTAAAGCTAATTTTTTAACAACTGGGAAATGATCTGAAGGTGAATTTCCTGTTTAAGCACTTCTAATAAGGCAAGCATTTTTAGGTTTCTTTCTAATAGCACTTGCTCAAAGAGGACAAAATATTGGCCAAATGCTGCTGGCTGGGAGAAAATGAAGGCTAAATTTGCAGGATTCTTTTTGATCTATATTATTTCCTCCTTGATCTTTAGTGAAGTGTAAACTTTATTGACAAATTACAGGCGGTTTTTTTTGAAGAGCGTTTTGGTCTTACTTTGGAAATAGATAATAATAAAAATTTCGTATGGACTCCTGATGTGTTCATACACCATGAATTTTATGGGTTTTTTGACAAAAAACTTGAATCATGCAAGCTGTGTCTAGAAAAAAATCTCTGATCACCAAATTCTATCTTCACGCCCTCAGTTCAGAAAGTGGTTATCAAGTGAAAATGTAACAAGTGAAAAATGCTGAACTGCTGGAGGCAAAGCAGGTGTAAGCAGGGGCTTTATATTCTCTTTGGAGCTGAGGGGGGATAGATGAACTTGGCAAAAACACAGAATTTGCAAGTAACCAAAATTGACCAGCTTCAGAATTATTGAATTTAACAACTTCAGTCTTGTTGCATTGGAATGACCCATCATTCACCCTTGGGTGGTTTTCCTTGTTGAGAAGGAATGTTTCTGCCAATTTAAATCACTTTTTTTTTTCCAAGCCAAATAAATATTTTGGACCCACTGCTGTTACTCTGAGCATTAGGGAGGGACAATATTTTGATCTAATCTCTAATATTGCCTAGGACCAAAACACCCTGGGTGACTCTGGGGCAGGTGATAGGTTTGTATCCCAAGAGTGTCATCTGGGTGTATCACTAACAGACTGGGCAGAGCTGTGCTGTCCCTCTGCAAGTGATCAAAACTGATTTAACCATGAAGTGTAGACTCATAGCCTGTGGCCCCTCTCACTCCCACCTTGCTTCACACTGGGGCAGCAGCTGGGGGTCAAATTACCTCTTTAAACATGGAGGGAAAGTGTGGTTTCAGCTACATTAATGCTTCCAAAATCATCTAACTCCTGCAAATAGAGACGTGAGAATAGCCAAGTTTGATGGGACATAGTGTTTTATCCCTCATAAAGTTGTAGCAGGAGCAGACCTCTGGGGTGGGGGGGCAGCTCATCAACTGTGTCAGCTTCCAAGAAAAATGGAGTGTCTCCCATAGGTATTTCTGTTGTGCCAAACACTTCAGTTTGGGGCTTTTCTCTCATGCTTCAGTTTTCCCGACTGTGTCAAATCAGCCCCGTGACCAGCAGAGTTCTCCACTTTGCCAAAACCAAACGCATTTGTAGGAAGCAGATTTTTGGCTGCCGCTTTCAAAGGAGTCAGAATAAATTAAAACCACCAAAGCACATTTACTCTGTCCAAACAGAAAGTCCCAGCTTTCATTTTTTGCAGCCTGTCACCCCAAGCCAGGGACACCCAAACAAAGCTTTAATTTTTCTCCTCCTTCCTCGAAAAGCTCTATTCACCTATATTTTTGCTGTGCCCTGCTAACCTCTGCACCTTTATAGGCTGAGTTGCTTTACCAGAGCAGAGCAAATACAAGTTTAATTAACGCCCCTTCTGATGGTGTTCCCTGGTGCCAGTGAACAAGTGAGGTAATTTGGTATGAGATCAGATCTGCACTTCAGATCTTTTTAAATTAATACAAGATGCCCATGACACTGCAGCTCATGCCAGTGGGTGTTTCAGGCAGAGAGCAGAGGGTTGCAGTCGCTTTTGTACCATCCCAGGCAAGACAGGCATCTCTTCTCTGCCCTTGGGGCTGGAAAGGGAGGCATCAGCTCAGCTCAGGGCAGGTTCAGCCTTAGCACAGCTCATGATGGATACCACAGCATCTGTCATGGCAAGGTCAGAACACGTGGATTTGTGGCCTGCTCTGGCAAGGTGAGGACAGGGAGCACAGGAGATAAGCTCACTTGATCCAGCACTAGATTTGCCATCATCCTCTGGAGGGAGACAAGACCTTCCCCACTGAGCCAAGGAGGGAAACGCTTCCCTGTGCCTCGGTGCAAAAATTCATTTTAACATTCACAGTTTTCACACATCTCAACCGACCCTGGAGCCTGACCCCTTCATCCCCCATGTTATTGCTGATCTCCTTCCTCACAGAGGCTCAGAGCTGCTACTGGGAACTGCTCCAGAGAAGCATCTCTCACACCATCAAAGCCTCCAACTTCGGGATGAGGCTGCCACAGCTCAGGGTGCAAACTGGGAGAGGGACATTCAGATCTCCATCAGTCCATAGGGTGTCTGTTCTCCACCTTCCTCATCTGCCTCTGTGGGGAGCAGCAACTGACAGAGGTGCAGCCAGTCCTGGACCAGGGCATGTGAATAATTCCCACCTGGAGATTATTTCTCCCATTCTGAATCAGGATGAAAATATGTAAAATTTAAAAATAAACAGGAAAAAGTAAAGGAGATTGCCTTAAATACAGATGAGCCCCCGAAGTATTTTATGCAAAGTTCAAGGTTTACCTTCTTATGGTCAAAATTAGACATCCATGAGGGGAGAAAGCTGACATGAAAGGCCAAAATTGATCTGGAAACGCAAAAAAGCAAGAATTTAGGCTCTCAGCTTACCAAAGTTTAATACTTAATTACCTGCCAAAACTGACTCTTCCCTGCATGTTGTTTTAAGGTCTCTGAGCTTTTGGGCTATTTCTGACCAAAACATAATTACTAAAAAAAATAGGGAAAAACTCTCTATTCAATTTAATCCTGTGTATGTATTGGGAAGACTGAAGGGACTGATTTTGCATCATTCCTCTCTGAACTTTGCAAAGCTGGATGTTTCTTCAGGAAGAACTCCTGAGAATGTCCCAATTTGTGATGTGACATCTGCTTGTCCCCTTTCCTTCCACCAGCCCCAGCTGTTTAGGAAAATGAAGTCACTGATGAGTCTCAGAATCAAAACAGATTGAGGTTCCCCTCTCCTCACTTCCAGACAGAGGTCTGACACTTCTTAACAAACATTTTAATTGGGTATAACACAGCTTCTTCCATCACAGGCATAAAATGGGTGGAGTGTCCCACCTCATCAGAGAGGTGAGAGCTATCCATCCCCTCTGGGTGCTGTGCCAGCCTGGTGCCAGGGCAGGGCGTCCCTGAGACAGCTTCATCCACGGGGAGCTTAAATGTAAAAAAAGGAAGCATCGTTTTGTGTTCTGTGATGCAGATGATCAAGTTGATATTTAATATATGGAAGGAATGCCAAACAAATTCACAGCATGGCACAGAGGCTGGGAAAAGAATGTGTCAAATCCTTTAAAAAATGTGATGGAAACTCTGGGAAAAGTATCTCTAGTTCCCATTTGGAAACAGGTTATAGATCTGGAGATTTCCTCTGCCAGTCTTTTCCCCTTCTTATGTCTCTGTTTACTTTGCCTCTCCATGGTGAACCAGCTACAGCTCCAAACCCTCCTCAGCAAATTTATAAAGGTTTTGTACACGATCCTTGCAGAAGCAAGGCCCAGGAGAAAACCAGTCACAATATTCAGGGTAAAAGTTTGCAGTTAAATTTATCCTACTCTGCAAGAGAAGTTTAATAAGTATGAATTTAAAAAAAAAGGAAATATTTAAAGAGTGCAGGAGAAATGCTAAATGAGAAAATATCCAGTAATGATGATGGGAGGCTGAAAGGAAACATCTTTTTTCCCTTTTTTTTGGTCTTTTTTATTTTTTTGGCTATGAAGGGGAAATGTCCTTGATGGTGAATATGGGAATAAAGAGAGGTAATTTTTTTCCTATATTTCCTCCACGAAAAATCATAATTTGCTTTGTAGGAAACACAAAAAATGCTGCCAAATATGAAAATAATCATCAGCAAGTGGATCTCCTTTCTCATTTAGGTATTTCACTATATGAAGAATTTTAATGAGCTCTAGGTATGTGTGGTCACTGCAGCCACGCAAAGAGATACTCGTCTTTGCTGAAGAAACACCAAAGTGGGAGCACACAGAGGAGGAAACTGTAATCATTTCTGTCTGTCTGCCCCATGTAGTACTTCCATTGTCATGACAATTTTGAGCAACATCAGGACATTTCTGAAGAGTTCATACGTAAATAAACCTCTCTAGAAAAGGAATGCAAATTAAAATCCACCATATTCCATTAGTTTAATTACAGTAGCTATGAAACATAATTCAATTAAGCTTGAAAAAAGTCAGTTACAGAACTTTCCTGCTGGTTTTTACAAGCTGTGTTGATTTTTCTTTTCCTCCCTTCTTAGCCCTCCATGTGCCCCTTGCTGGTTTTTTATGATCTGTTCTAGAGCAGCATAATACATCTCCTGATTTTTTTTTTTTCTTTTGAGTGAAAAAAACCTATTTTATGCGTAGGTCTGCTCTCAGCCCAAATCCATAGTGGAAGGATAAGAAGAGGTTGGTGCAATAAACAACAAAAAGAAAAACCTAAAAAAATTTAAGCAATGTGAGATCAAACAAACAAAAAAATCCCCTGCTCTGCCATGTGGCTGAGACTTTCCCACCGTGTTACACAACAGCCCAGCAGTGATTAAGGTTCCCTGTTTTCCACAGGCTTTGCAGATGCTGTTTGCATCCCAGCTGCCTGGGCAGCAGCATCCACACTGTCCCTGGCTTTCCCGGGCTCCAGGGAAGGGATGCACAGGCTGAGGTGCCCCCTCCGCACATGGGTGTCTCCCCTTAACTCAGGCTCTCTTTAATGCCAGCATTGAGCTTGGCCCCAGCACCTTGTGCCAAGGTCAAGAGGGGTCCCAGACCCTGCTGGTTTCAGAGGAACCTGCTGGGATGTGTAGAGCAAGACCCAGACACGGCACAAAACCAGACCCTCCTCACTGCTGTGATGCCAGAGTGGAACCATTGCACCAGCTCCAGTGGAGCAATGCCTCAGCTGAGGACAGCACTTAGCCCCCACAGTAATTTGTAGAGAATGTACCATTTTTCATATACTAACAAGCCCATGCCATCATGTTCTTAATAGTCTGGGTTTCAAGCTTGAAGTCCTCTGTGAAATCTCTTTAAGACACACATTAAACCCACAGCAAGTTAAATGGTGCAGCTGGTGCCCTGTGAATGGCCAAAGCCTTTTCCAACAGCTCTGGCAATTGAGTGGGGCCATCGCATAAGGCAGAACTTTAGATGTGTCTGTGCAACGGAAAATAACTTTCTGGTTTATTTTCTCATGCCAGGAGGCAAACAATTTATTCTTTTTTTTCCCAGGTTCTGACCCAAGGTGTACAGTTAGCTCCAAAGTGTATCCATGTTTGTACGTCAAACCCATCTTGCCAAGGAACAAAGGCTTTTAAATTGCAAAAAGGAAATCAAAGTAATATACTGTACAGATCGCTGTAAAATTGAGCTGTAGTGTAAGACCTTGTGCTTTAGAATTCACTATTGAGGAACTCAAATGTGTATCATATTTATTTATTCTGGTAGGTAAAAGAAGAAGAAGAAGAAAAAAAAAGAGTTTATATTAATTTCTGAAAAGCTGCAGCATGATGCTATGTACCGATTGTGCCAGTCCTGCTTTCTGTAAAACTATTGCCTGTTTTCATACTCCACTAATAAAAAGGAAAAAAATCAAGGAAAATGCATTTTGCGAATCGTTCATTTACCACTACCTGAGGCTGGGACCAGATGGAAAAAGCTGCACAGAAAGGGGCTGAATAACTATTTCTTGCTGTTGGGGCCAACATCTTCAGCTGGGGTGCCAGGTGGGAAGTCCCCCCGGGCCACAGGAAAAGCAGTGGCTGCAGCATCTCTCGTCACCTTCCAGCACAAGGCAGAAAAAATTAATGCCTGATGGGGTGATGATGGGAAAGATCTGACCAGAGAGCACATCTCCAAAGACAGTGATGCAGGATAAATTTGACCATTTTCAAACAAGTGGTGTTTCTGTGTGATTTTGAGGATGTTTCTGTTCTTGTGGTGGAAGACCTGTCCCCTTTTCTACACCTAGCCATGGTGGACTGTGCTCCAGGAGATGGCAGAGAAGCTTCTACAAAATTGTTCCCCTGCCTCCTTCAAGGGTTAGTTTGAACCTAGAAGGTGAAACTACTCCTTGGGCCAGAAGTTGATAGTGATGTCATGAGGTTTTCATTTTGGCTACAGGCTCAAATTTATGCCTGAGGAAGCTGATGGGAAAAAAATATTTTTCTAAGTTTATCAATATTTTCCTGAAGTCATCTGATAATGAAGCTCTTTTAAAAAAAATCAAATTATTCAGTTTCAGAATGTCCCCCCCCCCCCCCTCAATTAATGTGATTCCCCAATTTCTTCTCCCAGCTGTAGAAATAATGTAAAGGAAAACACAGAGAAGGGAAAAAGTAGTCTGGAAGGAAATGCAAGCGCATATGTAACAATGATAAATAACTTTTCAGACATTCTCAAGGAAAGTGACTTTTTCTTAAACCAGGCAGAGAACCAGAACAGTGGGAATGTGGGCAGAGACTGGGAACACCCCTGCCTGCAAAAATTTTATTGGTAATAGTTTTGACCCAGTTCCATCAGTCCCTTTGAAGACTGTTTGATCACATGCACCCAAAATATCAGCCAGCCACAACTGTCCTCCACTGCAGCCATTGCTATTTTTTTTTAATCCACAATAAGGGTAATATTAATCATTAAATCTCCTTTTTCACTGCAGTTACAGGTCTGCTTTGAATATTAAAAACCCTATGGGTAAGGAGTGTCTGTGACCATCAAGGACACCAAATTGCTCAGTAAATTCCTGCCTTCATAAAGAGGGAAATGAATGGATGAACTAGGATCACATCTTTGCATGTGGTTATCCTCAATTAATAACTCAATTTTTCCCTCACACAAGGTTGATGAGGTAAAGCCAACCACCAGCTAAAACTGGACCCAAACTTGTAGGAAGTTTAAGGTGGTGTTTTGGCCTTGAAGACCATGTCCTAAAGTTATCAGGAGGTTTGTTCCAGAAAAATACAATGTGAGGGGAAAAATAAGATTTGAAAGAGCTCCAGAGCTCAGTATTAACTGCACATGTGGCATTTTGATCCATTTCCATAAGGCATAACATAATATTTGCTAAAGAAGGAGGAGGAGGAAGGGGAAAAAAAAGACCACAGTTAATATTCTCCTTCGGATTCCCCATTTGCTGATTACTCTGCAAGCTGTGTAATTTCGTGTCTCTGGCAATATGATGAAATGTGCCACAAACATCAAAAAATGGTGCTATATTAAATCTGCTTTTCATAATCTCTTCTCATTTCCCAGACCTGAGACATTTTATTCAATTTTTCCTGACTAAGTTGATATGTAAAGCCATATAAACATATCAATGCAAATAAATACATATATATATTTTTAAATGCTCATCGAAATGCATTCATTATAAAGATTTGCATCAAGGCTCTCTCACATGACTAGTAGCCAAAGAAACCAATTTTTTTTAATATTGCATTATTTTTAAGAATAGTTTACGAAGGTACAGGCTACTTCTTTGTGTTTCATTAACAAACCAAATTCTATCTATCATGTTCCAACCTTATATTACCTGATTAGAAAATCATTTCCCTATTTACATTAAGGGCAAAAATCTGTGCAAAGTCACCATAATATTATTCAAGCCCCAGAACAGCAGTGAAGATCCTGTTATACACTGGGGCTGCCTCTGTTTTCAGGAGCTGCAAGTCAAAAGGGGCCCATGCTGGTCTTTTACTTTAACCTGCTGCAAGGCATACGGCAGAAAAACCCTTCTATTAATAATGCCTAAGTGACTTAAATACCTGCAGCTTTTGTCTGTGTATCACTTGGGGCTTTTGCTTACATTTTACCTGGTGTTTTCATGATTAGTAGCCCATTTTTGGATAAAAGCTGGCTTTTAGCTCAGCGCTGGGAAATTCTTCAGCACTGACTCTCCAGTCTGTGCCACCAGCAGGTATGATCAGACCAGCACTCCCAGGTGAGGATGGGGGATGATGGGGATGGGGCTGATGGATCCCAGCCTCTCCACTGTCAGACTGCAGCCTGTCCTTTGCCTTTTGCAGCTGATGGAGGAGAATATTTCCATTCCCGTAGCGGCAGGAGAGTGTCCAGCTGCAGAAATGCAAGGATTGCATCTCACCTGCACCAGGATCACCAGACTAGACACAGGGCCTGGAAGGTGTTTAACTCTCTGACTTCCCTAGAAATCAGCAGATGCCAGGGAAACAGTGTTCTCCAAGCCCTGACTTACCAAGGACTCGTCCAGGTGGCTCAGGCAAGTCCAGTTAGTCCCAGACTCACATCCATGTTGCAGGAATAGGAGCAGGGTGACTGTTCTGCCTCCTCGCAGCCCTAATCCTGCTCCTCTTTCACAAACCTGCAGCCCAAGTTGTTTTCCTGCTGGGACCAGGGCCCCGCTGGGACAAGCCAAGTCCCTTTCTCAGCTGTGCTTTTCCTGGAAGCCAGCAGAGCAGAGACCATGCTTACAGACCTCTGAGCTTCCAGCAGCATCCACTCCACGTGGTTTTCCAAATCACCTCCCCGACAAGTGCTGAGCAGGGAATGCAGTGGCCTAAAGCAAAGTTGGGTCACTCAGCACAGATGTGAAAAGCAAGGCACGGATTTCCTTCAGCTTGGCTTTCCTTCCAGCACATTCTCTCTGCATTAGTGAGGTGAAATATCAGTGCTGGACTGCACCATGTCCACGAGAAAACACATGGACAAACTGATACCTGGGACTGTGAAGTTATTTCAGCAGAACATGCCACCCTCAGGATGCTCAGCTGAGGCACCTGCTGCTCCCAGGCTGACTTTTTATCTATCATTTTTGTACAGTAAACTTTACACCAGCCCTCATTTCAAAGGCAGCTGCAAGCACTTTAATCTGACATGCAATAATTATGCTGATTTTCCAGTTATTTCTTTCTTATGGAGTCAATGAATAGGTCAGGAGCATCACAAAGGCTCCGTGAGTTAGGCCAAGTGTCCATCTCGGTGGTTTGGTGGCCATGGCCAGCGTGGCTGTTGGGGACAGGAGACCATCTCTCCAATGACACCATGAAAAGAAGCAGAGCAACACAAAGCGCTTCCAAAGCCACCTTAAAATCTCCATTCAGGTCTCCACAGCTGCCCTGGGAAACAAGAGGAAAACTGAAATACACTGTGTTACCCTGGAAAAACCTTTGCTGATGGATTTTCATGCGCACAGTCTCATTCTTTAGTTAAAAAATGAACTTTCCTATAACAAGATAAATCACTCGCCTGGCTGAAGCAGCTCAGCTCCCTTAAGCTTGGCCTTGTTGAAGGCAAAATAAAATACTCAGAAGTTATTTGTCAGCTTCAGTTTTGCTTCATGTCACCAAAAAAAAAGAAATCTTGTCTGATACCTCATGTAGTCCAGTCCTCTCTTCCCAAAGTAGAACTGGGAGCTGCTTTGTAAAAACTTCTTTGGATTGCCCTGTGGAGACCACCAGAGGTGAAACTCTTCCCCCAAGAGATTATCTGCTGTAGGGGGACCCACATGTGGAATTAAGGACGTATCTATTGCTGTGTCAAGAGCAGAGAGAAGCATCACAGCTTCCTGAAGACCAGCCCTGCTTCACCCCAGCCCTCCCACGCCAGCAAACCACACAACATATTTGCCTCACCTCCCCATAACAGGCACCTTAAAGGAGGAAAGAACAAGGCCTCTGATCCACTCTGAAACATGAGATATCTTTCAAACCCTCAATAACATCTTAATTTCCTCTCCTCGCTCTTGGTGCTGGAGATGATTACACAGGCAGGAATGTTTCTGAAGACAAAAAAAAATTACATTAGTGGGGAACAATAGAGGGGAGACCTGGTGGAGCAGAAGTGAATTAGTTTTGCCTTCAGAGACACCCACGGAGAAAAGAAAGGTATCTGAGTTACCTCAAAGTAATTCCTCTGCACACAGAGCTCCTCTAAACGGCTTAAGCAAAGCGAGACGAGAGATGTGCTTGTGATTGCAGCCCCATTTCCCAATTTTGTTTGTTTGCATTGCTTCCACCTGCCTTTTTTAAGTCCCTGCACCTCCCAGGACGTTTGCAGGGCTGTTACCTGCAGGAATGTGTCGTGTCTGCACCAGGTCTCAGCACAGGAATCAGGGTGGGAGGGGGCTTCACCTCTGTTCATGTTTCTGCAGCTTTCAGCAAGAACAATTGCATTAATTTATGTTAATTTATGTTCCATAAATAAAATTTAAGGACAAATTGACCTGAGGTATCCAAAAACAGCAGGGAGGGCTGCAGGGCAAGCAAGGGAAAACAGGAAAATAAGGAAAGGAGAAAAGCTAGAGCCTTTCACACAGGGAATTTGGAAGAGCTGAAACCCCAAATAGTTGGAATTTTATCTAAAAGGCTTTTAGGTCCAAACATATTATCACATATTTCTCCCCATTTCACTTCATTTTTAAGTTAAAAAAAAACCCCAAATACTTCCTTCTAGCACTAATGAGAATCTTGCTAGTGGACCAATATTTTTGTTTTAATTTCCCAAAAATACCTACAAAAATCTCTGCCAAAAAAACCCCCAAAAACCACCAAAAATGTAACAACTTGCTTTTCATTCACCTTTACTTGAAAAATATGTTGAGGTTAAGCCCTCAAAGCCTGAATTGGGACCTCAGCCTAGGCCTTCCAGTTGGTCTTTAAAACACTATTTTTTGGCACATTTCTGGGGGCACGAGGGGTTCCTACCTCTGAACTTTCAGACTGTCAGGCCAAACAAAAGTGAGCACGGCTCCCTTTTTCTGGAGGGTGAAGTGGAACACACACCAGTCAGGACGTCCTGTACATTGAAAAATTCCTGTGCTGTCACGCTTAACTAATAAATTATCGAGCTGTGTAAACGGGGCCAGGGATGCTCTTTATTTATTTATTTGTTTGTTTAAAAGGGGGGAAATAAGAAGTAGCTTGTCCATAGGTTGCTTGCAAAATGCGTTTCAAGTGGTGGGGGGAGGAAAGATAAACAACAAAGGAGCTTAAAGACAAAATATTAAGAACCCCAAATTGGGTGAAAATTGCTTTCTGACAGATATCACCTATTGCAAATGAGACAGAAATGCAAGTAATCTTGTAAAATGAATGCCAAGGACAGACTTGTACCTGCCTTAGATGAATAAGTATCCCATTATCTTGAAGAATGAGGGCCCCAGGCTGTGATTATGCCACTATTGTATTCTAAACAGTGTGGTTTGTCAAATGGAATAAATCCTAGCAAAATCAAATAAAAAAGAAAAGGGGATCCAATCTGAGGGCCAGCACACGATTTATTATTATGTTTAATGTCGCCCTCTCGATGTTGCTGATTATTGGGCAAAAAGCGCCGTGTTTAAGCATGTGTTTAGAGTCTCCTGTCCCCCTCGCAGGCTCCCAGTTGTCCCCCTGAATGTCACCCAGTTCTGGCCAGCTGGTTGCTGCTGCTGATTGCCACCACCCAGCTCGAGAGCCTTCGAATGGCTCTAGATGGCCATGGCCCAGGCCAGCACTATGGGGAAAGAAACTCGGTATTTGGGTTTCTGCCTGGAGGAGTCTTGTGGTGACACTCAGGGATGTGGTGAAGAGCACTTTGCACTGTGCTGGCAGGGGCAAAACAAACAGGAGCCAAAGGCAGGCAGTTGCATCAAAAATTTGAGAGGTGAAAGGAAATCTCCCACTGACCTTTTTGTCCTTTACGGATTTGGGATAACAGTCCATCTCCCAGTGTAGCTTGAAAAGGTTTCCCCTCTTCCAAAAGTGCCACTCCTTGTTTTATGACATCTCAAACTTGATTTAAAAAAAAAGAAAGGTGGTTAAGAGGACCAAAGAGATTATGTATGTTATGAGGTGTTCTAGGAAATACTTGACATTGCTTCACCTGCTTGAGTCACAGGGTGGGACTGGACATGACGCTACCTCTGCAGAAGGCGGAGGCATTGCTGTAAAACTGGGATTAGGAGTGTGAAGGAGCCAGATCCACAATCACAGAATCATTTAGGCTGGAAAAGGCCTCTAAGATTGTTTGGACCAACCATCAACAGAACACTGCCAAGTTTAGCCCTGCTTTGCATTCAGTTGACTTCCAAATTTGGAAAAAGTTGGAAAAAGTTGCAAAATTCCTCGGGAAGCTGACCCTGACATCTCCCACTTGCACTCAGAAGTGGATGTTCTTGAGAAGCTGGTACAATCACGGGCAAACGCAAACAGGAGGGAAGCTCTTGGGAGTGTTCCTGGGGAGCAGTTTGCTGAGGAAGGAGCCTTCCTGTACCTTGGCTCACCTCAGGGAACTACTGCAATTTCTTGATATTTCCTTGACAGGGCTCTGATTTCCTCAGCTGTGAGAGGAAGCCAATGTTTAACTGGTATAATCCCTTCACTGTGTACAAACCCTCGAGTTACACAAAAAACACTGAGCCAGGAGCAGAATGGGGATGGAACATGTAAAGTGATACCTGTGCACATGGACCTCAGAGCACCCTTTGCCCAAACATCCCTTGTGATGATCCCTCCTCCTCCCATAAACCCTGTTCCCTTGAATTCTCCATGAATGAGCAGTGGTTGTGTTCTGGTACTTTGAAGAACCAAGGTTTTTTGGAAATGTAAGTTTTAAGTGTGAAAATGCAGCAGTTTGTCAGGTCCTCGGGGCAAGAGTTCTTAGGGCTTGAAAGTAGATTGCCCTCACACAACAAGGGCTGATTCTAGCCATGAGTGAGCTGACAAAGACTAGGAATAACAGCAAGAAATGATGGATTTAAAGAGTCAAAAAAAAAAAAAAAAAAGCGGGTATATTTTATTTAGGCAAAGTTACAATTGAAATCAATAAGAACTAGGGATTGTAGCCTTGTAATTTGACTTGAAAGCTTTATTTGTTAAGAACTATGAAAAACAGAGGAATTTTAAGAGACTAATTTATTTTGCATCATTTTATGTGGGCTATTAAACTTCCGTGAAGCTCATTGCTTCTGCACATGGTAATGCCACTCAGTCTCTGTTTCTTTCAAGTTTCATAGCAGTGCCAGCCACAAGCATGAAGGAAGTTACTCTCAAGTTTCTAAAACAATTAATGAGTTTTTGTCATGTAGATAAAGGAGAACTTGACTTCTGTAGTCAACTGTCAAATTTCTGTAAACCACAAGGCAGAAACCCATTTAAAAGCAGAGGTGTTTTCATATTCACATGTCTCCAGGGGCTGGATTTTAACCCCTTGGGCTTTCCCCCCCTCAGTTCCCAAACAGGGCAAATTCTGGGCAGAGAGTTCCTCTTGCTGGATTTCTACAGCCTCTGCAAAGTTTTTGTTCGTTAGCAGGTCTCTTGACAAAGTTCTCCTGGTGTTTTTAATCAGGCAAGGGCTCTAGACAAACACAAACCCTCATTATAGAATAGCTACAGGTAGTCATGATCCAGAAAGTTAAAAAGAAAGAAGTTGTTCCTTTCCCCGGCTATTTTGAGCAGCCCAGAAATGACATTACCTGCAGGACTTCCTTTTCCAACACAAACCAGAAACGATGGCAAGGTTTCTGTTTGCTTTGTGCAGAACAAGTGAAAAACATTCCACACCCACAGAGTCAAACGAAACCCAGATTTTCCTAAATGAACCTGAATATTTTACCAGAAACGCTTCTTTTCTACTGAAACATACAGACCTGAGAGGGCTCACTTGGGTCCACCTGTCATGTTTCAGGTTGGGAAAGGTGAGGACACTGGCCCCATCAAAATCTTCTCTATCATAAGGTCCTAATCTGTAAAAGAACAAAAGCATTTTCCAGGTGAAAACATCAAAAGCCTGCATGTCCTTAGCTTTCTGAAATGAGCACATGAGGAATTTAATACTGCTTGATTCCATTGCCCAGGAAAGCTCAGTGTGTTTGTGTTTTTGTTTTATATGAAAGTAGCTTCAAAACTTTCCAAAATTTTTTCTCTTTCGCAACTGTTCTTGCCTCTTTGTTTTCAAAACACACTTTGAGTTTTCAAAATTCACTTTCTGGGGTTTTTTCCCCCCTTCTTATTTCAAAATTCTTCTGCTTCTCTGGAACTTCTGTTTCCCATCACCTGGAATGTTCAGAAGTAAGCCCCAAATACTTCCAATTAAGTTCCCACCAGGATTCCAATTCCACCTTAAGAAAAGAAGGAAAAAATACAAACCAAAAAAACCCAACAACTAAAATTCCCAGTGAAAGCCATGAAATCCCATGCCAGAAAAAAAAAAAAAAATCAAGAAACTGAGCTTGGGATTTTCAAAAGGGAATATTTTCCCCTTAATATAGAGATTTGCACCTAAAAATTCTCCAGCCATTTCAGCATTAACCACCATTGCTTTTTTTTTTTTTT
>VYZT01059363.1:67696-78882 GCA_013400735.1 Pomatostomus ruficeps | reverse complement strand
AAAAAAATTTAAAAATTGCCAATGATTACTTCTGCCAAGCTGGAAAAAAATCCTTTTTGTTTAAAATGAAATATGCATAAATATACAGGAGTGACAAAGGACTATTTTTTTGCTTTCAGAGCACTATAATTTTACTTAAATTGTAGGTGTTCTTTCTAAACAGAATGGCATTTCAAAGAGACACCCAATCCTGTATTTCAAATGCAACAGTCATCTCTGAAACAGGGTCTTGAAGAAAATTTCAAAATAACAAGAAGCAAATTAGTAAAAAACCAAAACCTATCAACTCTGCTTTGAATAAAAACATAATCATGAGGAAAGAAACATACCTCTCCCTTCCCTCCTTCTCCTTCCTACAAAGTCTGTGCCTACACAAAGATATAAGAAGCCACTAAACCAGAGGGTCCCACGCCTGCCAACTGCAATGGCTAAATAACTCACCATGTAGCAGCATCATTTCACATGAATGTATTCCCTTGAGATTTTGAGATAAATGAAAATGTATACAGCAAAATGATCACTGAAATTAAATGAGAAAATTTTAAAATCTAGATCTTTTAAAAATGAATTTTTGTTTACTAAAAAGGTGAGTTTATGTCTTCATACAAGCATAAAATGCTTCACAGAGGCTTGAGTAGGCAATCAGGTCTAAGAGCTTTTTCCTTAATAAAAAACCAGAAAACTTGCTACATAGGTTATTTTCACTAATTGATTCTGATTGTTTAACCTCTACAATTATGATTAGAAGAAGAATTAAAAATAAGGAATCTTGAAAATTAATTTAAATAACAAGAACATTAAGTTTGGTCAATACCAGTGAATGAGTGTAGTAAGAGGAGAACAGGGCACAAAATTCCTTGAACACTGATGATATTCAACAACTACCCCTCTCCTATCCCTAAAGAAGCGCAGAAAGAAACATTTTAGACTCTGTCTTCCAACCGGGGTTCTTTGCAAGGCCTGAGAATGTAAAAGGGCACGTATTTCACATTTCTATCCACAATTATATTATATCAAAGGCCATTAATAGTTCAAATTCAAAGACTTCTAAGGTTGATACTTTTATTTAGCAGTTTCATTTATGCTATGCTTACTCTTTTTTAAGTATTAGTGATTTCCTTTACACATCGCTACCTACTATATGAGCTAATATATCCTTTCAGCAATAAGACACAAAAATACTCTTTGATTGTTTTTTAATAGACTGATAAAATCCTAGCACACTAGACCTGAGTAGACAGTGGTATCTTTTGTATGGCTACTAGCAGCTACAAGGTGTAGCAAATATCCTAGGAATGGATGAGACATAAAAGTACAAGACAATCTAGTGGTGTTACAGACTGCTCAAAGGGAAATAAAATTATAGGCTAGAAACCGGGACAGACATACTTATGGACTAAATCCAAAGACTTCCAGTACCTGTACCCTGACTTCTGACACACGCCATATATAATTTTTATTTCTACCATCAGGGTTTTTTAACTTTTATAATTTTTATAATTTGTGAAATACAGTGGAAAGCTGGGCTTCACTAGATTCTTGCTGTCATCTCATATACTCCACATGTGTTACCAGTACAATGCAGAGACACTCTTGCCCCCTCTAGCAGGACAAACAGAAGTTATAAAATTCTGGTTTAGACTGGCAGCTCAAAAAAGAGTTGGGTCATGTCGAGCAACCTCTTTCACCCTATTTTGAACACATCATAAACTCCTTCAGAAACAACTTTTGTGTTCACAACCCCTTACTAAATTAGACATCAACATTCTGCCTCATATCCAGCAGAAACTGTTACACTGTTAAACAATGGCCAGCTGATGTCACCTTCAACAGAAACTGAATCATAACAGAATGTTTTGAAATATATTTTATAAGTCAACTAACAAAGATGATTTCTACTGAAATGAAAGTATTTGTGGTTTTTTTTAGCAAGGGCGAGCCCAGAAAGAAATACCTCTCTTAAGATATGCTATATGAGGACACATGGTTCTATGTTAATTTTGTTAACTCACAAAGTTACCATGAAGCACAATGTTTCACTTAACCAAGTATAGAAGCTAAGTCAGCCTCTACAAACAAAAATCTCTACCTTTGACTCCAAGCATATTCAGCAGAGAGTGATCTGTTCATGCTCTAGTAAAAAGCACTGGTAAAATTCAATGTAGGTATGATGTATAATCCCTACACTCCACTGCCAATAAATCAATAAATAAAATATCAAATAGATTATTTGGAAATAAGATAAAATGAATAGAATTAAGGAAATACATAATGCACCTTATGGGATGAGACAAAGTTTTGCTTGGTTAATCTGTCTCAATGAACTTGAAAAAGAAAGAGAAGCTTCCAGAGATATCGATCTAGAACAGAAGGAAAATAACAAGAAAACCCAAGATACAGCCGACAAAAGTGACTATCAGGTGACTAGGAAGAGAATCAGGCTGCATATTTAAACGAATTCCATAGCTCCAAAGAAATTTATCTTTTGGATTGTTTTTCCAAGTAAAGTCTCAGGGGCAGAAACCCAAATCTTCTTAAAAGTCAAGTTTGACAATTTTATGACACAAGTTAAATGATACGACTGTCTGCAATGGCAGACAGTAACAGAGGAGATCCTTGCCAGGCCTAGAATCTTATTTAAAGTTTAAGAAGGAAAAAAAGCCAAAAAAATCAACACATCCACATTGCTATTAATCTTACCAAAATACTTAATTATTACTAATCTCTTAATCAGTTTTATCCTCTTAGAAGTAGGCATAAAGAATAAGCTGCTAAAGCAATGTAAAATCTTTTGAACCATGCCAATATTAAAGCTGAAACCTGCTGAAATCTCCTAGAGCTAAATTTTCACATTTTATACTGGCTTATGGCAAAGAAATAATGTAGAACACATTAACTTTTGCTAATGTGTGAATACTTTAATACATAAAATAAATAATTCAAATAATGCAGTTTTCCTCCAGAAAGTTTCTAAAGATTAGCAGAAATAAAAAACCAAAATCATTAATTCTACTTTCATCAGCCCAGAAATTTTTTCCTATTAACCTGAGAACTTTTGCAACCTTTTTCTATATACCTATCTGCATTACATTATAGTATTACATAATATATATAAAATATGTCAATTATATTCTCTATGTTGTTGCACTGTCTATATACTAAATAAAAATTTAGTTTAGGTACTTTTATAACAAGCTACTTCTCTTAATAGCAAATGTTCAAGTGAGTTTTTTGTACACAGATGATTTATTTTTGAGGTGCCATCTCACAAGTGAACTGGAATCCCAAACTGGACTGACTTACCAGTGCTGACAAATGAACTACTGGCCAAAAGAAAAGAAGAAAAATGAATTAGTGCTGCAGTTGTGATGATGTAGGAATTCAAACCCTTCTCAGTGTTGTACAAGCAATTACTACTTGTCTTGTTCCCTTTTTTTACACAGGCTGACAAACTTATTGTCACTCCCTTTGCTAATATTTCTCTCTGTCCAAAGGTTCCAAGCTTCTTTTCACTGAAACCTGGATTAACATAACTAAGAAAAATTCAAAGCAAATGTTCTCAGTTGTAATTAGTTGTACAGCCACCACTGTTGTTTTAGCCTAATGAAGGGCTGGCATGATGCTTCCAAACATATCAGTTAATGCGCATACAAAAATGTTACCACTTCCGACCACAGAAGTCAACATAGTTCTAAATGTTTTCTGTATGTTTCTTTAATTTTATAATGAAATGACATAAAGCTTCCCTAATACTTTGGAAAGCCTTCAGCCCTTACAACAGAAGTGCTATCTTCACCAGGCTTAAGTACTTATTTCCAATGAAGCTCCATTGCTACCACTGACATCCATTCTTTCCGTTGTATTTCAAATAGCATTCAAATTGTCATTACTACCTGCTTTAAGTTTTATTCTCTTCTAGTGCAACAGTATGGCTTTTTCAGTGGGCTGGATATTGCAATTTCCCAAACCTATGGGCAATAGTACAAAACTCTGATAAATGCTTTCTGCATTCTTCATATGAGAATGATTAAATCTGCTTATAGAATTCTAATGATTTTTTAATTAGTTTTAATTTGATTCTAATTTTAAGAATTTGAAATTTTATAATGTACATTTATTATTTTAAAATCATTGACTCCTATCTAATTATTTTCATGACCTCATATCTTGCATCTTCATCAAGTCTACTGACAACGCCCCCACATGCTTATCAACTGAAATCTAAAGAGACTGAAAGTTAACTAATATGAAGCAAATTCAATGGGACTGAGGGTTGACAGAGCTGCAGCACTGCATTTGGTCACATGTGTCTGCAGAATCAGGTCTTAACTGTGTACTTGAAAAGTGCACACACTGTTAAAGAATGATCCTACTGTTTATTTTTTAAAAGCCAGTTTTCTGCATTAACACCGTCTTAGTCATACCTTTGAAAACAGTCAAACCAAACTTAAAGAAAGAGGCTACAGTAGCACAAACACATCCTGTATTTACACCACAATGAAAGCAGACATGCTTAGCAATACCAATGCACAGAAGCAACAAGCTGCACTTTGTCACAATTTGAGAAACAATATGCGGTACCAATCTTTCAGGGGCTTACACTTCTTTATGAGAATTCAGTTAATACTTTGGGTTTTAAGCATCTCAAGCTAAAGAGGCTGCAGTAACATCACATAAGTTTTGATTGCCCTCTGAATAAACAGTGTATTTATTTGCCTGCTAAAGCTACCTGACACAATACCTAATCACTTATTGCCAGAAATTCCTCCCCGTGGGAACTTCAGCCTTGAAGCAAATAAAAGGCAAAGCAAGGTTGCATTTCAGTCTAAGAAACTAAAAACCAAAATCGAGTCTGAATTTCTAGAAAGTCAAATCTCCCATTTCTCTTTTAAATGAATATGACCTCTAGAACATCCATGGTGGTTTAAGGAATATTCATTTTGCCCTGGCATCTGTACATAGCATCACAAGGAAACTAGAAACCATGGTTAGACAAAGTCCTCCCTGTTTTTTCTCCTACTCCTCAGAACAGGGTTACCACAGCAACAAGTGAACATCTATCCAGCAGCCAACACCATCAGCGGATGTGTGCCATTGGAGAGTGGAGTTCGTTGACACTACATCCAATAATTTAAATACCATCAGGCACAAAGAGTTATAGGAAAACTAAAAATAATTTAATAAGAACATTTCTGACTGACTACATGATTTTACCTAACAGACTATTGTCGGGGTGGTACGTATAAATAATAAAGGCCTGAAGGCCCCAGAATGTACCACCAAAGAAAAGGAGCTCTGGTGGAGAGCTCCCAGAGCCGGAGGGCTCCCCCGGGGAACAGACATCACTGTGGTATAACCCAAGTTATAACAAGCCCACCTCTGAGTCCCCTCATTGGATACCCAGTTGTCTATTAATTTCTGTATACTCCCCAAGTTCTAGTAAGTTCTCCGTTATTCAGTTAATGATTTGTTCTTCCCTCTTTACTCGTCCTTCTTTCCTCCCCATTCCTCAAGTTACTGGCTCTGTAACCCTGGACCCTCCCTAACCCTTCCCCTGTACCCTCACCTGATTGGCTGTTTGTTTACCTTAAGACCCTGTGTCTCAAGCTGCTCGGGGCTCCGGTCCCTGAGGATTCCATTGTGGTTGAATAAACCACAGTGCGCTCATACCTGGAGTCCCTCCTTTTGTCTTCGGGTCTCCTACGACTTTCGTCATCCCCACTTCACGCTAAACCCAGCTCCCACCGGTGGGGCCAAACGTGAGCCCTCCTGGTACTTCCCCCCCGCCACCGGCCGGGGCACTGGGATCGCATCGGCTTTTGGGCAGCTCTGCTATCCAGGAAGGCGTCCCAAGAAAGCCGAGAGGAGCGATAGACTATTCCAACAGCAAACATTCCCAGTGGAATATTTGCACTTAGTTTTAATATTGCTCTCCTCAGCCCTCATTTGTGAATGACAAAAGTTTAAATATTGTTATATATACATATACACATATATGTATATATTTACATCTGAATGCATGCTTGTTTACATAAAATTAAAATAAATTTAGGCTTAGTATTTGTAAGCATGAAGAGGGAGATGAAAGAGATCCCATTAGCACAGGACTAGTATTTTCCTTTGTTAAAGCACTACAAACCAGAACACAATGCAACCTCCCTGAGACATCTGCATCTTTCTGGTATGCCAACACTTAGGTCTTACTTCACACAACAGCATAAAAATTTACATTGAATAGAAATATAAATGTCAAGAAGTGACTAAGCTGTGAGGTTTGCCAGGAACCCTTTAGAAGCCCACACTATTCACGATGCATCTCTTGTAGGCAGGGTCTTGTCCTTGCTTCATGTAGAGGTGACGTTCTACCTACAGAACTCTATTCTTTGGCTGCCTTCCTAGTCAAACTAATTACAACAAATAATCTTAACAGTCACTGAGACAGGACAATGGCCTGATTCATGGAACACACCAATAGAGAATCATTCAGGTTAGAAGAGACCTTCGGAGCTCATCTAGTCCAACCTCCTGCTCCAAGCATGATGGAATGAACAAACAAATTGAATTACCTGTTGGACCACTAGGTCCAAAACCAGTGAAGTGGAATTTTAAAACAAAAATCTATCATCTTTTTAAGATTTGTTTTGCTAAGACAAGACAAAGACATATTTGCATAATACCAGATTTCATTGTAAGTCATCATTCCACTACAGCATTTCTGTTTGTATTCGTAGCTGGGGAAAGCATTTATTACTCCTTTTTTGTGTCACTGATATAGATTGCATATCTCATCTGTAGAACAGATTTTAAGTCTCACAACAGTATGAAATAGCCTGGAAGAATAAAGTCAGTTCTACTAGCCAACAGCAGAAAACTTGGACTGTCAAAGCACAAGATTTTAAAGCTGAATACACAGGCAACACAATGTAAATACTCTGGATGAGGAAAAGAAAAATTCTTATTTCCTTCACTTGCCAAAGTCCCCTCTCAAGGGTCTGAGAAATGATAAAGTATTATCTTTTTGTTTTTAAAAGCACAGTCCAAGATAAATTATGTACTATATTGACTACTTCTCCTGTAAGCTTTTCCTCTGTATTCCTTGCTTACAAATTTTATTCTCGCAAAACCAAGTGCCTAAAAGTATCAGAAAGATCTTTATTCCAAAGTAATGGACAGAGATCAAAATATATCTTTTCTCTGTAGCAGTCTTGAAAAAACTATACTATATTAGTAAGTCTATTACAATACCAAATCTAGAACTTACCAAAGTTTTCATGTTTATTAAATTTAAAGTGCCCATTACACAGGAATGTTTTATCATCAATCATCATACTTCTTAGATATCTGTTATTGAAGAATTAAAAGCAATTTCTGAATGCTTTTATGCAAAGACAAGGTACACCTGAAGAATACATATTCAAAATCCCCAAGAGCAATGCAGATGTCATTAAATGTCTCTTGTAATGGAAAGTATTGCAAATTGAAAGGTTAAATACTACTAACTTGAAGGTGTGAATACATTATGTTTTATCTAGCTATATAACAAAAAAACCCAGACGCTTTCAAGGCACATGCTCTGACATCTACTAAAAAAATTATGTAGGTAATCTAGAAACATTAAAACAAACAAAAAAAACAAAACAAAACAAAAAAAACCCAACAAAAACAAACTACACAAAACAAAAAAAATCCCCAAGCATATACCTCCACATTGTTTTCTCAGGAGGGACAAGGAATAAACTTTTTGCTCAGTTTCAGTATCATAACAAAAATCTCATCCTGCATTCCTGCTCTAAAACTGATATGTGAAAAACAAACTGCTTAAAGAAGCACTAATAAAGAAGCACTGTGTAAAATGCTAAGTAACTTGAAAAGTTTTAAAAAATATTCATGCTGGACTATCCCTTGCCATAACAAAAAGAAAAAAATATAAATATGCTTCAGCTTAAAACAATCATTAATTTCAAGTGGTATTTAATTAGTGAGTCTGGAACAAATCTACATAAATTCTCATTACAATATAAAGCACATTTATTTCCACCTTCTAAGTAAAGCTAACTGTGGGTAAATGACCTTCCTATGTCAGCATGGTGGTTAATACTTCATCTCCTGTTTTCCAAAGTTTCAGTTTCCTGACACATTACTTTCTGCAAAAACTCACAATTTAATCTAGCAAAAACAGCTACATTTTGACAAAAAAAATTGTCAGTGAATTCAACATCTTTTAATAGAAATGGTAATTTTAGAAACTAAGAATGATTCTATTAGTTACAATTTCCACAAGTTTGCATTTAAAAAGCTTTGTGATGCTAAGCAATTCCACATATTACTCCACCACTCAGAATAATTTAGCACAATAGATGTGTATTTATAGTCCCACAGTGCAACATCCATTTTATACTCGCCAAGATCACCAGACGGAGGATTCACACACATGCCTTGTATTTTATTATCTGAAGCATTTTATTGCACAACTTTAACAATTTTACATTTGCAATAGGCAACCTGTGTCCCACCTTGCATTCTCCAAACTGCAACTTCAGGCTACTTCCATCTTCCCTGACATTTTCATTCGTATTAGTCCATTACTAATTCATTAACAATCAGAGCTGCTCCCTGCAGATTTAGCATCATATGCTGCATTGTAACACAGTTGACCAGAACGGTGTTCATCTACAGAGTTTCTACCACGTGTTGAGCAATGCCTGCATCTGCCTCCCCGCTGGGATCGCCCAGGCTGTGCTGCCACGTGCCTGGACCCACCAGCTGCTCTGCCAAAGCTTCTACACTATTTTTCCAAAGACAGTATAGACCATGCAATATATATATATTGCATGGTCTATACTGTCCATATATATATATTATATATATATATATATATATATATATATATATAATGTTTCATTTCTTAGGTTCCAGAGGTTTAAATTTCAGTTATCTCCATGATGCCATCCCACATTGTGAGTATCACTGGAATATTTCAGGAGGATACAAACTAATGTTAAAGGATAGCATCTTCCCAAATGCAAGCAGAGAAGGAGCACTAAAATCCAGAGCATGGCTGTTCCATCTTTGCTGATCTATGTAGAGCAAATAACACACAGCTGGAAAGGTAATGAACTGCCCATGATTTGGCACATCATGGAAGCTGCCCTTAATTTAAGTCTTCCACTGCAAAAAGGGGCACAACGCTTCAGATGTCCTCAACTATTTTGTCCCAATATATTATTTTACAAAAGAAACTTAGTTATATATAAGTACAAATGGCTTATAGTAATCTTTATTTTGAAGTACATGTGTTGTTAATACACTTATTTATCTGTGCATGTGACGGAAATCCAAACTTCATCTTTAGAGAAGATATGAGAAAACAGAAAAAAAAGAAAAACCACCTAAAAACTTGCAAAATTAAACATACCCAAAAGAAAAAAAAAGCAAAACAAAACAAAACAAAAATCAAAACCACTAGTCTGATCCTCATGTTTCATAAAATTGTTTGGGATTTCTCACTTGCTTTATTTTTATCTTCTTTGAGCGTTTCCACAATTATACCAAGATATCAAACGCTAAAATAAAGTCAAAGCTTTGAAGGAAAGCATGGTCACCATGAAAAATAGCTAGTCCCTGAAAGATAATTATAATTTAGCAACATTTTCTCAGCAGTGATTAATATCCATATACTGTGAGCTTTCAATACTTGAGTGGCTAGTTTACTGGTTGTACTTTGTCCTATAATAAATTGACACGAAATTTTGTCATTTGTTTCCTCATAAAATTTTCCATTCTCATCTGGCACCAAGGACAGCTCAAAATCTGATAAACTGTTTTCCCAGATTTTGTACACAAAATCCCATCTTCTCTGACACAGGTTTATATCAACTTATTTTCACCTCCTGTACAGCTATGCAGATTCTGCTATATATGTAAATGCATCTTGTGACAGTTTTACACTTTGGCAGATTGCAAATGCTGTCAGATTAGAGTTGGTGTCTTTGATAAAGTAAATAAGTTACAGTGAATTACTACCACAAGGGGCAGTGGGTATGAATGCCCACATTAGTACTTAATGCTGAAGTCCTCAGCAGCTGAACATTCATGCCTAAAGGCTAGGTGTTGCTGTTCATCATATTAAAATTCTGGTTTACATAAAGCAGCAACATATTTGATGCTTGCTTTTATCACTTTTTTGATCCCTGTACAAAGGTTCCAGTAGTTCCCCAGAAAGTATATAAAACAGAGAAGGGAAAAAAAATCCATGCATGCAAGGGTAGGAAGTGATACTAGATCACAAACAAGCTATTTCTGGGGCTCATTCTTTATTCTTTTTAATACCAAACTCATTGTTAGCCCATAAATGTAGCCCTGAGAATACTTCTGCAAACTGGCAAATTTTGTATCATTACAGACTGTTGTTAAGATTATGACAGAAATATTTATAGTAACAGACAGGAGACAAAGCAACCTCCTATGACAGCTCCAAGCCTTAGATTTTCAATGGGTTAAAGGCAACAAAAACACAAAGAGAAAAAACATATATATACATGCACACATGTACAAAAAAGCATTAAACATACTGTGTTGTGGTGTGCTCTGGCCAGTTTCGGTGTGTCTCATTGCCAGGCTCTGCTATGTCCCCTCCCCCTACCTCAGTATTGGTTCTCCACCCCATGGAGGGCTCTGTATTGTGTAATCCTACACAAAGCCCGCCAAATTCAAACCTAGCACTCCTCCCCTATTGGATGTTGTACCCTTCCCTGCCCCTTTGTGTCTGTATTTATGTAACAATAACTCCCCGTACCAGCGCTTCCCCAGCACAATCCAGTCCTGAATAAACCATCTGGGAACGCCCCTCCGCCTTGTCTCTCCTTCTTCGGCGTGCCTGTACCATCAGGGGATGAGGTGAACCCCTACAGGAACTTCGCCAGCCCACCCATGCCTTGGAGCAGCCCGGGCAGCCCCTGAAGCCGCAGACAGACTCTCGGTGCTGCCCCGGAACGCACCGCAGCATTTGGCAGCCCAGCAGGGGACTTCTGGAGCCCCTGACCACCACCCGCGGCAGCCGGGACTGAAGACGCGACCTGTCGGCTGCCACCATGCTGCTGGAAGTGCTGCGGGAGACAGCCGCGTTCCACCGTGCCACCGGGAGCCCACCGCGTCCCGGCCCAGACCAGCCGCGCCAGATCCCGGCT
>VYZT01059363.1:33544-67403 GCA_013400735.1 Pomatostomus ruficeps | reverse complement strand
ATTGGAGGGGGGGTCCGTAGCGGGGAAAGACGCCCAGGGTTTTTGTTTTGTTTTGCCTTTTTTCACTCCAGCGAGGAAAGAGACAGAGCTATGGGAATTAACCCTTCCCAAGCTCAGCGTGAGGTCCCCATCCCCAGTTTTACCTCTCCTATCCCTGATCCTGATGATAGGATCAGCTCACGGAGCGCAACCCGCCAAAGGGCGTGGAGGTGCTACCGTCTCTCTGGTTTCCCTAAGACTGATTCTTACCCTTTTCAGCCCAGAAATGATCACTCCAGGCTGAACTCTTCCCTGAACCCTCTTTCTGTCCCCTCTACCCCAGTCCTACCTAGAGAAATCCGCACCCCAGTGACCCTGCTTCCACTGCGGGAAGCTGGGACACTGGGCGAAGGGGTGCAGGGAACCCCCAGCAATACTGGGTGACGGTTTTCTACTTAATGTCAGGAAACATTATCTAACAATTTCAAATAGTGCTTAAAGGTTGCTGCTATGAACACACTCCATGCAGTTATCACCAATACATGCTCACACCTTCAGCAAATGCTGAGGAAAACCCCTAAAACCCACTGCAAGTAAGCAAAGCTGCAGACTTAGAATATAGACAAATGGACAGGTGTATTCAAAAATTAGCCTTCTGGACTTTTAAATACCAGAAATGGCTGTACTGAGACACAGAAGGGCCTGAGGAGCTATCTGCATATAAACAACTTTGGACCAGCATTTATACAAGAAGGCCACATTAGGGAAAAACAGTTGCGAGCATGTGCAGTACAAACAAACGTTGACAAGTCACTATTCCCAAAGGGTCTGTCTTCATGCCTCTTATATCCCTCTACTGCTGGGGTTTCTTTGTGGGCTTGGTCTCTTCCACAATACCTAATATGGCTTGTTTCACAGACAAAACATTTCTTTTCAGAGCTCTTCATTTGTTTGTGCTTCCTGCAGTGGTACACTAGCTTACCATTCCTTACCATCTTATTGTCATCTTACATGCCTCTTCCTTTCTGCTTCTACTTGTCCTCTCAGATTTCTTTCAAACAGTTGCCTTCCTGACCTGGACCCTATGATTTTACCTCACTTAAACGTCTCTTGAGATCAATTTTCTTCTGTTCTCCACAAAAAAAAAAACAACATTTCAGGTGGAAACACCAAGCTCCAGATGCAGGTAGGCCCTCATACAATCAGTAGGTTCTTTAATTCTGTCACCATTTCCCCCAAGAGCCACAACATCACCACAGCTTCCACAGACAACACAGCTTCCTGCATCTCCACTTTGCAGAAGTAATCATTAGAAGAAAACCTTGCTGATAGAGAGGTTGAAGATGTTTCAAGTCAGCCACTTAAATTCTTCTTATCAAAGAATTCTGCTGTAATTAACACCAGTAAGGGATCTATGGAAATTTTATGGTGTTGCAGAAACACTGTTCTACTGCTTACCTTATCTTCTCATGCATCAACAGTCAGAAAGATCATCTATTAAGCTATCCAAGGAGCACAATTAAAGTTACAAAGCTCTCTGTAATAGAATATAACCGCAAACCATGCAGGTTTTACACAGTTCCCCAAAAAACAACACAGTTCCCCAAAAAACAACACACTCCACTGAAACACAACAATATTCATAATAGGCCAGCATACCCTCACATCCACCTTGCTATTAACTGCAGTTCTTTTCTGTATCACAAACAGCTGGCTACTGCTGGTCTCAAGCAAGGAACTGTAAACTGTTGATTCTCAACAAGAAAAATTTAATTTAGTTTTAAAATATACAGTTTAATGCTCTGAGAAGATTCAAGTGGAAATGACATCAAATTGGAGAAATCTGTTTGGTCCTGATGCTAGTCTTGAAATTGTACACCTAAGGAAAACAAGATGTGACCTATATGAATATAAGAACTTTCTAAGAACACATTAATCTTAATGTCAGTGTTCAAGCAGAGCTACAATTACCATTTGTTCACTCCAAGTAAATGACTGGACAGGAGGGAAGAACAGGGTGAAGTCACTTTAACAGTCACTGCTTTAGCAAAATGTGCTTGCCAAGGAACTAGAAACAAATCAGTTTTCATTTTATCCAGCTTTGTAAGTTCTCAAGTATTTCTTCTCTCTGCAGCAAAACAAACTTCAGATCTTACAGAGTTTTACAGAAAGAAGAATATGTATTTCAGACTAGAATATCCAACGGCTATTAACTAGCACTTTCAGGGGGGTTCAGAGTGTGTTTTGGTCAGTGTTCCCCAACTCAAATAACAAATTCCAATTTATTACTATATGCTCCCAGTTTTTTTACAGTGCAATTCCTTCTTACTGAGCACCATTAATTCCTGGGATTTGTGTCTGCTGCATTCGGTAAAAAGAACCACCAAAACAAAAAACTAAAACCCTCCTTCCCCAAAAAGGAAAAGAAAAAAACAAACAAACAAAAAAAACCCAACGCAAAAACACACAAAACCTCCATAACCCGCGACACAACTCTGTCTAAATCAGTGTAAAAATATCCTTAAAAACAGATATTAGAGTGTAAAACCATCTGTCAATTATGGCACAATAACAGTTTGTATTGATAACTGCAAATAACAGTTCTGCATTTGGGTCATTTTTCACACATTTTGATGCCTTCTATCACACACTGGCATGCTCGAAAGTTGAAAGGTATGACAGCAAAGCTTTAGTGAAATAAGAGCTGTCTTCCATTCTGCAGTTTTAGGCCTACAAGTTTTAGGCCTACAAGAGACAGTACTAAAAGCTGATCTCCACAAAGTTCATCTACTAATCAGGAAACTGCAAGCAATTTTATTCAAGTCCCGCTAGTCTCAAACCCATTTTTAGGTACAAGGATTTTAAGTCATATATGACCCTTAGAGGAGAAATCTGGGACTTCGTTTTCATTAGTAACTTTATCTGCAATCTAATTTCCTTACAAGCTAATGAAGAAAGTGGAACTATTACTACTAGCCATTTGCTAGAAAGAGGGTTGGCTAAAGAGTTCGTTAATAGAACACTAATTTTAACTAGTTTAATTTCAATTTTTAATGCATGGAGAAGTAAAAATAAGTCATGGAATAGTTACCAGGTTTTAGCTTGTTTAAGTTTACTATTCATTCAGTAGTAACACTGAGAAGCTTATTTAAATGAAAAATCCAACCCAGTGTTGGTGACAAATCTGTCACATTTCAAAACAGTGACTCTAGCCAATAACTAGATTTCCTACAAGAAAAAAGCCTATTTAGTTAAAAGAAAGTTTCTCTCTTTGCAGTGCAAAATCTAAAATGTGTCTGTACTAAAAAAAATAAGAATCCAGAAAATCCTTAAATGGAACCAAAACCACATCTACAAACATAAAAACACATACCATACAATAAAGGAGTACTCTTAGTTTTCTTCATTCACATCTCACACCAATTTAGTATCAGAATCAGTACTTACACAACAAGTACATGTAATAATTTACTGTGAACTAATGCTGAAAACCAACTCAGTGAATCCAATTCTTTGTATATTTAAGGATATTTATTCCTTGACTCTGCATCTACCAGTATGTAGCTCATGGATTGCTCTCACAGTCACTCTTCTCCCATCAGGCACAGAAAATGATCTCATTTTCTGGATGAAAGATTTGAATAAATAATACATAGTTGTTTAATGCTAAGTATTCGTTACATACAACAGGAAGAGCTCAGTCACCAGAGATCAAATTTAGTAACTCCAACAACTAGCACAATAGCTTTACTACACTCTTTTTATCTCTTAAGTCTCACAATGTGATGATCTCATATCATGACAGTCACCTGCCCATCCTAAATACCAGCAACATTGTTTGCACCTTCATAAGAAAATATGATAATCTATAACAGGATTCCTTCTGTAATTTCCAATTTCATAGTAGTGATTAATATTAAAAATAACTAATGCTCCTCCTTCAGAAAATGCTGTCATGTTGCCTTCAGGCTTCTTCAGTGAAGAAGAATGCAAGCAAGATCATTTCAGTAAAAACAAAACAAAGATCTTACAAAAAATTAGCCTTGATAGGCAAAACTGAGAAAAAATTTAGCCATGACAACAGGATTCAATAAATCATCTAGTTTGTGCTATTAGTTATACAGCTAGCATTTATTCAGAAAGTATATGAAAACTGAACATCTGCCCTCTGAATTATGTGGTAATGCAAGGTTTTTCCTTTTTTTTTTCAAAAGCCCATTCTTCTCTATTACCAGTTTTATTACACGATTAGTATTGAGCGGGGTTACACCAAATGCCTGCCAGTTCTCCATGAGCAAAGCTCCCAGCACACATCCCGAGCAGCAATCAGAATGAGCACAGCTGGGCGTCAGCGCTCAGGGCACTTCAGCCGTTTAATCAATCCACAAGGATTTCAAGTGAGTTAGCTGCAACAAGAACGGTGGCATAGCCCCAGCAGTGCTTACAGTGTTATTCTGAGCAAACAACAGAGAGCAAAAAATGTTTTCATATCAGGGAATGTGAGGTATGGAAAAAATGACTTTTTTTTTTTTTAAATACTCTTCAATGTTTATCAGTGCTCCACTAACACTTCGCGGCCTCCAATTCCTCTGTGCATTTAACTCATGGTCAGTACTGGATGTGAGATACAACCAGCAATAAGACTCTTGGCTTACACGCTGGCAAGACAAATATGATGTATCTGTACCACTGTTTGCAGTAACTGCAGCTGGACTGCTCGATAAACAGTGAACCCTAGCTTTCAGTGTGCTGATATTACATAATCTTAAATCTGGAAGCAGTGCAAAAAATGTCTTAATTATCATATTATTTTTGTTTGGAGATTTATTTTTTTAATTTATCTTTTGCAGTGTTCCAGATACTTGCGTGAAAATTCTCCAACAGGGGCAAAAACATTAACAGTACTAACTATTTCATACTCATATTTGAGTACTTAAAGGGTAGGTACAATGAGGACAGAAACTTCCCTCTTCACAAGGAGCCATGCAGATAAAATACGGGCAACAGGTAGAAGCTGCATGAGGAAATGTTCCACCTCAGTCTAAGTGTTCTCTACAGTGAGAGCAGTCAAACAGCATTGGGTTTGCATAGCCTGGTTTTTGGAATGGGGGGGCTACAGGAGTGCCTTCTGTGAGAAGCTGCCAGAAGCTTCATTCATCTACAGCAGAGCCAATCCGTGATGGCTCTGAAGATGGACATGCTGCTGGTCAAGTCCGGGCCAATTTGAGATGATGGTAACACCTCTGTGATAACATACTCCAGAAGAAATCAAAACAAAGGTTGTTGTGCAGTTTTAATTCCAGCCAGAAAAGAGTAGAGTGAGAATATGTGAGCAGAACAACACACTGACACCAAGGTCAATGGAGAAGGAGGGGCAGGAGGTGCTCCAGGTACAGGGGCAGAGATTCCCCTGCAGCCTGTGGGGCAGACCATGGTGAAGGAGGTGTCCCCTTGGGGATCCACGGGGATGCAGAGATCAGCCTGCAACCTGTGGAGGAGGAGCCCCATGCTGGAGCAGGTGGATGCCTGAGAGGAGGCTGTGATCCTGTGGGAGACCGTGGATAGAGGGACCCTGTTCCCATGCTGGAGCAGCCTGGCCTTGAAGGACTGCACCCTGTGGCAGAGTGACCCACACCACAGCAGTGTGAGGGGGATTGATGCCCGTGGGATGGACTCACACTGCAGCAGTTCACAGGGAGCTGCTGCTCGTGAGATGGAGCCATGTCAGAGAAGTTTATGGAGAACTGTCTCGTGTGGGAGGGACTCCACAGTGCAGCAGGGGAATGACTTCTCTCCCTGAGCAGCGGGAGAAGCCTCAAGTGATGAATTGACCATAAACCCCATTTCCTGCCTCCATGCACCTCTGGGGCAGGAGTTAGAGTTGGGAAGGAGGGAGGGGTAGAGGGAAGGTGTTTTTAATGGCTTATTTCACTTCTCATTATCCTGCTCTGATTTTGTTAGTGTAATAAATTCAATGCATATCTCTAAGTTGAGCCTGTTTTGCTCATGATGGTATTTGATGAGTGATCTCTCTCACAGATCTTATCTCAACTCATGAACCTTTCATTAAATTTTCTCTGTCCAGTTTGCAGAGGCCAGTGAGTGAGTGGCTTTGGTGGGTGCCTGGCATAAGGCCAGCAGCAACCCACTGCAACAACCTCCCCAGGTACATGAGTCCCTATCACTGGAGGTGTTTGAGATGTGATTGGAGAGGATGCTAGAAAATGTCACCTAGGCTGCCTTTCCTACAAAAGGTTGGGCCAGATGATCTTTCAAGGTCCCTTCCAACCTGGGCTGTTCTATGACTGTATAACATGAAAATCTAACCATCAGAAAAAGAAAACAAAGGAATATACAGAAAATATTGTCAGTACTGCTAACAATTGACCAGTAATGGTTCTGAAACAACAATATTGGTTAAAACAAATGAACAAATAAAGCAATTTTTCACATCATCTTTGTCACTAGAGAAAGGTAATAACAATGTTGCTCAACGCTTTTGGGTTTACATATACTGATTCTTTTCAGCCTGCAAGTCTGCTCTGCAGCCGTCCTCCAGCAATTTGAAATGTACTGGAACCATCACGTTCTGCAGGAACCTGCTCAAAGCCTACTTGAATCCAGAAAGGCTATAATAACAACATATGGAGACTCTTTTTCCTGTGTATCATGGAGGAGAGGTACACCGAGATACAGTTTTTATTACACCAAACTAAGTCAGAAAATCAAACCATTACTAAATGGCCTGTCATTCCTGATTTTAAAAAAGCATTTTGTAACATACTCAACTGCAGTATAGATATTTCCTATAACTGAAAGTAAGCTCTGTATCACTTCAGACTTCCAGCAACTCAGACACAAGCCATTAAAAAGATTATATGGGTTGGCTTTATTCTGTGCAAAATATAGATCCAGGAAGTACTGTTTGTTAAGAAGAAAAACATTTAAAGCAAATTATTTTACATTAAAAATATTTTATCCTTAATTTTAAGGATTAAAAATTACATGTTACAAAGTATCCAATAAAAATATATTTTTGTAAGAGTTACAATTACTAAATTAAAGCAAATTAAAAATACTGTCCCAACTGGCAGTGAAATAACCTATCTGCCAAAACTGTAAAATTCTGAGTATCTAAACAAACAGAAAGAAGCTCTACTTAAAATTTAACTATGTTCATTATTGTCCAAAATTTGCTAATCAGTCTTTGGTGATCACAACTTGTACTGCCCTCCTAGTGAAATAAACGTAAAAGGCCTCTCATTTGGATACTCTTTGCTGTTGACAGAATTCACACAAAGGTTTTATTTATAGACACACACATATGTATGTAAAATATTAATGAAGTAACAGTGTTACATGCAGACACAGCCTACTTTGTCTCTTTCACTGATAAATGCATTTTAAATGAGCTAATGGAGACAACACATTTGCAACTGCAACTGCTGTTGCTTTTTCTCAGTTTTTAGTCACAATTCAACTCTTAAAATAGCTAATCTACAGCATTCTGGGGATAATCTATGGATACTGTACTTAGGAGAGCATTGTTTGAGCATCTGGAAAGCTACAAATCTATTAAATAGCCGACCCCCTAAACATATGATTAGAGAATAAAAATCTATCTTAGTCTGTTCATAGAAATGGTTTGAAAGACTATATGTTGCAAACTGCACTTATTTCTGCTGAATACATTTTTTTTAAAATATTGATTTTACTTAGTCCTATTTGAAATCTGGTCTGGAGAAGGATATTCACCTCATCAAATCTACTTACTGAAGGTTCCCAAATTATTCCTGTTAAGAAACTATTTAAGAAATGTGATTTTTAAATATTAATTTAGCTCCAAGGGATTGTATGTTATCTGTCTGCCTTCGTAATGTCTTTTTGCAAGAAACCATTTAAGGGACACCAAAGTATTAATTTCCAGACATCAGCCTATATTCAAGGTTCAACAAGTTATTGTTACAATAATAACAGTGCTTAAAACATATTATAGATAGATTGTTTTAAGGTTGGTGAATGTTTTAAAGAAAAAGCATATAATTAATGTTTTATTCCTTTGAAACAACGTTACTGGAATTACTATGGAGAATGAGTTAACACTGAAACACAGCTGAATATAAAAATCTCTTCCCAGAGATCATAATGACAAGACAACATACATTTTATTTAAATTTTTCTTATTGGGACAGCCTCATGAGATGCATATCTCATTTAAATGAGGACATTTGGATGACAATTGTAAAATTTGACTACGAAATGCAATGAATAAGCTCCAAACTGCATGAATTTACAGACGTAATTATTCAGCATTTACCATCCAGTATAAGAAAATGAAGTCAGAAGACATATTAATCAAGTTTAAATACAGTGATAATGTGGTACAAACGATATCCAGCAAGTGTTAGAAATAATATTCTGCAAGCAGTACAAATTAAACTGCTCTGTGATCTAATATTAAAGAAAAAATTCTCAATATATTTAAAAGAGTTCCTAGTCAATTGATAGGACTCAGTCCCACCACCACCAATTGCTCAGGAGGGTGACTATATTAGAGGTAACACAGGCCATTAGGGTAAATCCTAACAGAGGTACTCTAAATTGTATTTCTCTGTAACTTGCTTCCCCCCATCACAATGCAGAAGAGCACAGTGTATTTTAGGTATATCTCAAATATCCTCCCAACCCTATAGTGGACCTGCTTCCAGTGCTACGAGGGCAGCAAACCTGTTAATAGTACTACCATTTTAATGTACTTTAGCTTATTACAGCCTGACATTACAATATTATCTCTGCAGACATGGATGGAATTAACACTAAACAAAAAATTCAGCCTCAGAAGAGAAGCTCTGAAAGTCTTACCAACACCTTTTCAGTTTTTGCGATGTATATTAATTCTAAAACACTGGTTCTTGGCTTTCATCATGCTAACTCCATTTTACAACAGACAAAAGCATTTTAGTCCTTATCTATCTAATCATAATTGAATGTAAAGGAGCTACTTATATTTACTACATGTAGAAACACATTTTTGAAGAACATACACAAAAAAGATTGGAAGACCTGTTAACTGACTTGCTGACTGAAAGTTTGCTTAACTGTTTACATAAACCATAGCTAAAAGACAGAGGAATCAATCAACCCAGCAGAAAAATCTTATACTTAACTTCACCTTCAGCAATAGCTATTTCTAGTCCCTCTGGAGACAAGGCCCCTGCAGTAGTCATGATTTTCAGATTGACCTGTAGCATAATTTTATGAAGCAATGTTGGCAGTTTACCTTGTTTCTTTTTAAACATACAAATATCTTCATGATAAGGAATCTGCTAGGAAGCTGTGAAATTAGCATATTTAGTTTCCAACGAAAACATTAACATGCAAATTGATGAATATCAAATGAGAAAAATAATGGAGTTCACCTTTGTATAATCAAACATTCTGGGAAAGACATTCTTTTTCTCCTCAAATTGGAAAAAAAAGGAAAGGCAAAATAGGAACAAGGCTACCATCAGTCTTCCAATACAAGTAAAAAACGTAAATCACATACATTTACTACTGATCACCTTTAGCTGTATGTTACATGCAAATGATAATATCAAATATATACCAGATTTAAGTTCTGTAAGATAATTTTAATGGTAAAACATGAGAAAGCAGTTCAGATTTTGAGTACTAGATTTAAAATGCAGTATAGTTACAGAGCAAGCCATCAGTAAACAATATACTCAACTGCTGCTAGTCCAATTCTAGCAGGACAAGCAATGATGGCTCATGTTTGGAAATTCACAAACTGTTCCTTCTAGAAAGCTACGAAAAACAAGACAAGGTAGTCACAACACACCACCACATAAAAACCCAGCAAAACAGAAGCAGAGAGGTCTGCATAGTGGGGGGGTGGGGATGGTGGTGAATCTCAGACACTCTTTTCACTATGCAAGTAAAATTAATACTGAAAAATAAAGTTATTGCCCAGAAAATAAAATTGAAATTTATAAAGTATCTTTAAATATATCTCCTTCCTGAGTTTTGCCTTTAGTGATAGCTCAGGTAAGAAAACGTGCACTTTACTGCCATTTTTTCACTACTCTGTTGACTATGGAGTTGTTCTCCAATTCAGTTGACTACTGAGGTTCTCCTCAATTCTCTCACCAGAATCTAGTTTGCTATGAATGTAAAATATCATACACTATACACTCTAGTTGTAGGAAATCCTGTTTCTCTATATATATGTATACACACACACACATTTGTATCATTTTCTATCATTTACACTTCAGGAATCTAGACAATGCAATAAAATGTCTTCAGCAATATCTAAAATAGATACTCAGATCTATAATTTACCCATACCTTGTACAGGTACAATATAATAGGTGTATACATAAGAACAACAGTATTCCAAAACTATTTTCCTCAGTGAATATGGCTGAGGATGTGTAAAAATATCCTAATGAATCATTGCTTCCAGAAGGAAAAAAAAAAAAAAAGGTGATTGCAAGGAAAATAAAGCAATTGCCGGGAATGTGATCAATATTTAAGTAGTGCAACTGAAGAACATCCAACATCCAAAATCCTCACTATCTACTGCATCTTTAATTTTTCACAGACTATGAACTAAAACTACTGTTTTGCCTGACAAGCTAATACATACTTTTCAAACTTGTGTCACTATGTAGTGAAGTGGGGGGCTGGAGAGGGACAGGAAGGAGATAAAATGAGAGCAGAGTGCTGTTTGTACACATGTTGCTTAGCAATATACCATGTGAAACAAGCAGAAACGGTGACATTGGCCCCCACCAGAATTTACATAAACCCTAAATGTACATCACTGAGAGCAGTGTGAATGCAAAGTGTCAGATATATGACCTATGACAAAAAGAGACATGGTAGCACAAAGATGCATGTTAGCATGCCAAAATCTAAACAGAAATGTCACTTGTTTATAGTAAAGCCTAAAGCATCACCCTTTTATGATTTCAGAGCTGTTAGGAACTAAAATTCAAAGTATTTTTTTCCTGATGCACCATAACAAATTAATTGTATTCCCATAAGAATTATTAAATATACATCTTTAAAACACCCATTTTCCACATATAAACTTTGCCCTCTTAGCACTAGTTGTTTCTACACACTTTATTAATCACCTACTCTTATTTTGAATAGAAATACATCTTTTTAATAGTCAATTACTAGTACTATTTCCAGTAATGCTCCTGTAAGCTTTGCGCACTGAGCTCAAAGTACACAACTGAAGAAAGACTAAGCTACAATTGTCCTTTCCAAGCATTAATAAATAGAGGCATGCCATGATATAATGACTCCATCACTTACACAAAAGCAGAAGTCAAAGAGTAAAATTCTCACAACAGAGATAAAATATTGAAAGTAATAGTAACTTCTTGTCAGCACTTTCATGCCACATTTCACACCACAGTCCATATGTAAGGTCAGTTCTATCTACAGCAGTATGACAAAAGAGAGAGATCAAAGGCTTAGGAAAGAAAGGCTTATGTTTGAAAATTTTTACAGGTTTTAGACATGCTTTTAAACACATTAGCCACACACGTATAAAACAAGTGTATGTACATTCCCTTCTTCATTTAAGTGGAACCTTTACAAGACAGTTAAGGAAATTTCCTAAGGTGTTTCCTAAAACAGAATAAAATAAATATTCTTTACCAAAGGAAAGAAGAAAAATTGGAAACCAAAATACTTTTTAAGTGATTCAATATAAAATAGTATGTGTTTATAGTAAAATAGTAATATGCAACAGCCAAAAAAAAACCCCAAACAAACAGTAATTTCATATTGAAATGCCTTGTTGTTACATAGCCAAACTTCTTAGGAACAATTATTTTTCAATATATGATTCAAAAGCTGAAAGGTCATCATATGACACTAATCCCACATTAAATATACAAAGAAAGAATGTAACCTACACAATGAAAAAACAAATACCACTCTATCAGTAGATGAAGTCATTCATTCTTTTATTTTTTCTAAAAAACTGTGTTTGAGTAGGGGCTTATGTTTCAGGATAATGAAAATTCATACGCTCTATTTCTATTTCCACTTACTGTTTTTTACATACATAGCAACTAGTCAAACAGCTGAAAACCAATACAACCTGCCAGATTGTCTTTTTCAGCTGTGGATCCATATTTGTACAGCACACGTCGCTCAGTATTCAGTCTGATAAGACAGATGTAAAAATTAATTGGTGGTCTTTTTGAGAGATGAGGAAAAAAAACCCACATAAAAATCTTGAAAGCCTGTTCAGTGCCACTTACAGTGTACAGTCATCCTACCACCTTGTGAGCAGCACATATCCTCACTGGCCTTCAGAAGGCAAATCTCTATATTACTGCAACATAGACATTCCCCTGATTTTCTCGCCTGAAAAAGCTGTAATTGTCCAAGTCACTCTTTTTTAGACAGCAGATCAAATGAGTGGGAAAAATAATACAAATTTATAATATGTCAGGATACAACAAATGCTGCAGATTATTGTTCCATCCAGAAAGTTTTCTTCCTGAACAATTCAATCTCTAGTCTTTACCTACATTAGTAAACATAATCTTATAGTAAACATGCTTGTTAGTATATATGTTCTATCTATTTCTACATCTTCTGAATTAAGATGCCTTAGAGATGCATAAGGAAATTCCAAAATTTAAAGAAACATTTAATTTACAGCCAGAAGAAATACAAAATAAAAGGAAGAATAAATTTCGGGAAAAAAGGCATGACAAATATCAAATTGGAAACTGTCATTTTCATGCACGACAGACACCCCCACCTAGCCAAAAATGTAAGGAGATTTTTCATATTCTGTTCAGAAGCAACAATTATGGTAAATATACAGGAGGTAAATATACAGTGAGGCATCCCAAATATTGAGTTTTTCAGGCTTCCTGGGGGAAAAAAAAAACCTAAACAAAAAACTGAAAAATCTGGTATTCTTGCAATATTCAATTCAGGCCCAAAGAATCCAAGTCATGATGAATTTTGATTGATGGATAAACAAATGATTGATGCTTACATTATGGCTTAAACAACATATTTTACTTTACAATTGAGATTAACTAAAAAGACACAGAGCATCAAATGTGATGCTCTGAAACTGGAAATACCACTCTAGCAAGAAATGCCTCAGGTTTCTTACACAGAGAGCACACAAGACTTACATAAAATTTCTAAGCTCTTTTTATAAAGATCATATAGGGATCTTCTGGAATTTATATGAAGAAAGTGTGGAAGCAGAAGTATCAACAGAATCAAAAACACATTACACAAATAAATGGACCACAGCTCCAAAGTTGATCCTGAAATAAGAATGGATATGCCCTCTAAAATCGCTAATAAATTATAGGGACTTGAGCAGTGGAGTAATAAGCTCATAAGAGGGGTCCAGGCATGAGATGCCTCCTTAACGAGCTTCTCCTAACTATTACTGCTGGAGACCAGTGTACTTGGCTAGACAAACAGCTAGTCTGACTCGTGAGATTTTTAATGTACTGAAATACTTATGTCCAAGAGGCAAACTGGTGCAGTATGGAGACCAGAAGAAAAACCAAGTATCATTCAATAAAATTTAAAAACCCAAAAGAAACATTTTAATTGTTCATCACCAGAGTTACAAATGCGACGGTCATTTCAATCCATTTCCTATGTTCCTCCCTTCAGCAAAAATACGTGAAGGCAACTGAGGAGAAAGGAAACAGAATTCCTACTGCAGATGTTCTGTTTTAAGTAGAAGAATGTCAGTAATAGCATCCACATTTAACATTCTTCAAGAGGCAGGAAATTTTTTAAACCTTATTCCTAGTACAGAAAGTACTTGCCTCAGGGGAGCCATATTAAGAAGCTTCCAAGGCCTGCACAGATTTGCAAAGGGGCAGCCGACACATGTAAGTGCCTAGAAGTAGTTAATTGCAGCATGTAGTTCCAAGTCATTGGAATGAGTGATAGATGGACTTGACCTAAGATTATGAGGCCAAATTCTATTTACTATGCTGCTCATTAGCATTAGTTAGCATATACTGGGAGAAAATTTTATATAAAATACATTCATTTCAGATACTAGTGCTCTTAAACCAAATGCATACAATATGCTTTTTAACAGAGGACCTAAGTACAAATTAGAACTGCTTCTGAGTATGAATCTGACTAATGTACAAATAGTGTAATTCATAAGAACCATATGACTTGATCACAAAGTCTTCCTTCTGGCACTGATTTTCTTCTGCTATACTGTTCAACAAATGACCTAGTAAAAGAGAAACCGAAAGTTTGGGTGAGAACTACTTATCCAAAACCAGTTTGGCAAAAATATTTAAATATAACACTATTTCAGAATTTCTCTAAATGTGAAGCATTTACAGATATTTTCTAAACATTGAATATTTCATCACTGAATGTGATGATATGACCAGCTGCAGGATGGAAACGAAAGCATTACACATATTTCTCTGGATTATGAGGTCAACTGGCAAACTATAAGAAGTGTCTCAGGTTTTCAAATCTAGTGATAAAGCACATAGACATTGGTATAAATAACTTCCATTCCCTTTGTATGTTTTTGACTCCATATAACAGTATATACATCTGAACACACATAAGAAGATGTTTAAGTCTGCAAAGCTAGACATTTTAAAATTCAGAGTGCCAAAATTAAGGCTGCCTATGAAAACTCCATCTGCTCCACAGGACCATACTACTGAGTCACTACACTTATAATTATACTGCTTGTGATGCCCCCATCACTCCATACCTACGATTAATTGGTTTGTTTTCTCTTTACTGTTTGGATACAGCATGGAGCAACTTCTTTGAAGATGCTGATCATTTTTTTAAATAACAATTGAAAAAATTTTCTCAATTACTTTTGTATGATACTGTTTGTTAGAGCATATTAATATTTTAAAAAATACTGCTGCAATAACAGGCACATGAAATGAGAAACATGATTAGGTCTGTGAATTATCAGGAACTTAGTCCAAGGAAGAGTAAGCTGAAAGTAGCTGCCTGTGCCCAGTTTGATCTTTCATGTTTGTTTGCCTTCCAAAGTACTTCCCATTATATGTAGCAAATGCAAACCCAGAAATGAAGGTGGCACACCCTCTGTGTCACAAAATATAAGGACAGGATGTGGTTAGAGCCACAGCGTGAACAGTAACGGAAAATACTTTTTTGTATAGTTATATAAATATATACATGGTTATAGAGATGAAGGGCGATGGAGAGTAATCAAGAAGATAAAGCCACAAGAGTTTCCTCCCTTTTGCTCCTTCCTTACACCCAAAATAAGTCTGCATTTGTTACATCGTGTTTAATTCACTCAAAATGAAGCACTTCTTAAAGTAGCAGCTGCAGGCTCTGACACTTTAGCAAGCCAGGTCTCACGGATTGAGCAGACAGAAAGCAACAGTGCAGTATTAGTTAAGTTACTTGACTTACTCCACAAAGCTATTTACCAGCAGGTATGGCGATAAATACAAACCCAAGAAATGGCATTCAACTTTATAAACTATGCCATTATCTCTTCTCTTTTTCCAGTTTTTTCTCTGCCTTATTCACCAGATACACCTCAAAATTTGCAACAAGTCAGACTGGAAAAGAGAAGGTTTTGTGCAGGCCTCACGGCAACCTTCCAGTATTTCAAGGGGACTTACAGGAAAGCTGGAGAGGGATTCTTCATCAGGAACTGCAGTGATAGGACAAGGAGCAGTGGGTCCACATTGAAAGAGGGGAAACTTAAGTGTGATATTAGAAAGACATTTTTCACTGTGAGGGTGGTTAGACACCAAGAACAGGCTGCTCGGGGAGGTTGTGGATGCCCCAATCCTGGCAGTGTTCAAGGCCAGAGGGATAAGGCCTTGATCAACTTGGTCTAGTGGGAGGTGTCCTTGCCCATGGCAGGGGGGTGGAACTATATGATCTTTAACCCCCTCTAACCTCTAATGCTTCTAACCTCTTAACATTCTATGATTCTGTTTTCATGTTGCCAACACCCTCCATCATTATTCAGTCCCAGTTCAACCGGAGCCACAGTCCTAAAATTTACACACATCTGTATTTCTCTATGTGTGTTCCATGTTTTGGTTTAGCTTAGTACTGGGGTTCATGATACTGCTCTTCTTCTGGAGACAACTCTGCACATCTTCTGTTCATTAGGGAAAAAAAAAAAGAAATGGGAATCACTTTCTTTACCAGTGAAACATCTAGCATGGACCTATCTATTTAAATCTACTAGATGTTCACTACTTCAAGGTATTTGTGCACTGAGCTGTACAAACATGACTTCCTGCTCTACTATTGCAAGTAAATTAGAACATAGCACGTAAATGGTTCCAGATACAGATGTTGCATAAAGAACAAGATGTCAACAGTTTTACAGCTCTGCCCTACTTGTCTTCTACTTTTTTAAAGGTCAATCTCAGTTTGCACATTTTATAGATTATCTTATTCTCAGGTTAAAAAAAATAATTATTAATTTATTATTAATTTTTAAAAAATTGCTACACTTCTTCATGCATTATTTCAGTCAGTAAATTCCATTGTGTTCTCATTTCCTAGGTTTCATTCCAAAAATCCTATTCACTCATCTGAAGCTGGGGATAGGCTCTAAAAACTTGTTTCTTCCAAGGGTTGTTTCTTGCAGCTACAGTAGCACATGCACTGACTAGTAAGAATTCACTCACGTGTTACTTGTGTCTCCCAAAACTGATATTTCTACAGCTCTGAAAGAATTGTTTGGCTTGCATGAAAATAATCCTAAAGGTAAAAAAAAGAGGAAAAAACTTCAGGTTCCCCAGGAAACAGATTCCTTTTGTAGATACACAATCTCAAGTGCCCTCAAGTGCTGGCTGACATTCAGGGAGCTATGCAAGAAGCATGTATGTGCAAACAGTTGATGGAAAAATAAACACAAAACAACCTAACACTGGAAGTGTATGGCAAATTAAAAAGTTCACAGGCAAATATTTCTCCAGGCCTTGTGACCAGATCTAAATGGCCACTTCCATCCAGGCTCAAGTATTTATTTTATTGTTGCTTAATTTACTTTAAGGAATGCAGGAGACTATCCTCATCCTGACAGAAGATCTGTGGCAGCTAAAGAGAGCATTAAGGACATTACCATGTTTATAATCAGTAGAAGACTTGCTTTAAATATAATTATATTCTTAAGAATAAAGTCAAATCACAGCAAACTCTTACAACTTCAAACTCTAACCAAGGTAAAAGTTCAGCATTTTCCAAGTCAGTTTAAATCAAATTTGTTCTCCTTGGAAAAATGCAGTCAAGATTAAAACACAACATTCATTCTGAAGTAAAACTGTGCACAGCATTTCCTTGTATGTTTTTTAGCATACTATTTCTGAGTTTAATTATACATTGCACATTGCATGAAATACAATATTTATGCTTGTCTATGGGAATAAATTACATCCTCTTAACAAAAAGCTGTAAATAAAAACGTAACTGATACTCTTCAGTTATGCTCCTCAGATTGAGTTTAAAGGTTTCTTGAACTAAACTAATTGGGTAAGCTGAATCTTTAATTTTGTTGCAGAATTCTTCTTCTTCTACAATTCCTGCTCCATAAAGACAAACCAAAATGCTCCAAAATGCTCCATATCTAGCCTAGACCTGTATTTTTTTTAGTTCATGTAGTTTCAAAAAAAATTGTTATAAATATTCCCAAAACATAAACATATTTCCAGCTATTTTTTCTCATCCTGCTCCCTACTATTTAAATTAAGTTACCTATTCTAATTGCATTGGTCATTGCTTACTCAACTGATTTCTCATGTCATGACAACACAGCTTCTGCTTCACGATTACCCCAAGAAGGTCACACAAATTGTAAATCCATTTTTAATTGGGGAGAGAGAAAAAAAATGGGTGCAATCAGAAATTATTAGAACCCTAGTTCAGATTCCCTCCACGTTCCATGAGACAAAGACCAAACAAATTAGGTTTAGTATATGATGAGCAAAAGCACACCCCTTCAGCTGCATGCTCTTTTACATAAGCATTCATGCATACTGATATCATAAAAACAAAACGCTTGAACTGAAGGTAACTTCAGAGTTATCTAGTTTTTGCTCAGATTTACAATTATAAACACAAATAATGTGACCAACAGTTTTAAATTTACATTCTACTGCTATATCATAAAGTGTCCAATATACGTGAAACATGAACCAATTTATCCTATTAAAGCATGGCAATTTCCTGCACATTTTTAGACATGCCAATCAGTTTAGATTAGGAGAGTCTGGAAAATCACTCCAGCTTGCTGTTTTCAACCAGAAGGATTTTCCAGCCTTCTAAGAAACAACCTCACAAATACAAAAAAGTTAACTCAGTTGTCAACTGAAATACAGCATGTCTTACTATATGCAACATATCTGCACCTGCTGCCTTATTGCAGTCTAACTGATCTTGGAGACATCCTAAGTATTTTAGCAAAAGTCAAGGCTGCACTTCTCTGAATCTCGTCCAATAGGAAAAAGGAGACCACTTAGAAGACTGAGAGACACGTGATAGTTTCAGGCTGTAGATGTCAAGCTGCCTGAACAAGCACTGTTCAACAACCATCCTGTTTACTTAATAGCTCCTACAGAGAATATTACTGATGGATAAGAAGCTGTCACTCAAATGCCTTCATGTAGCCCTCAGGTTCACTAAACTGACTTTCACTTCCTTGATTTTGGGGAGGAAGGATCAAATTATAATTTTCATATGTATGTATGGACTTCTGTTGATACATCCTAATTACATTAAATCTATTTTTAAAAGGCCTCTAGAGAGATTGCACAAAATATCATTGAAAAAGAATGCAAAATCAGCGTATTTTCACATTTCATTAGTATGCAAAAAGTTCTGCCAGATTTTACTGAAAAAACTGTAAGGTACAGGCATTCTTCAGAGAAAATACAACTGATTTCCACAAAATCCAGAGAAAATAATCTACTGTTTCAGATGATCCATAACTTCACTCAAATCCATATATAAAACCAAGCAGGGAAAACACATGGAAAAATATAAAATTTATCATCTTGACTCTTTCAGGCTCTTTTCTTGGTCAGTTACAGTGAAACAGAGACTTTTTATTATTATTTTTATTAAGAAAAGGAGTCAGCATAGCCATCATGACACTTGAAAAAATTGCAACATATATTCAGTAGGAAAAACATCACAAGAAAAACTAGTTATTTATTTCCTACCTGTAGCAACCTGGTACTTTCTGGTAAGAAATGAAAATACGTATTTAATTTTCAAATCTTTAAGTAGGACCAAGGAAAGTGAAAAATGAGAACATTTTGTTTTGAAAATCACGATGCTACGCAGCTTTATAAACACTTTAAAATACAATATTTGAAGGCATATTTGAATACACAACTACATCCAATATGCCTTCAGATTTATGAGTCACATTTGATTCACTTGTAGTAATACAATCTAAAAATGGGTTGAAAAATAAAATTGTGCAGCTGTAGGAACTTTTAACAAAATACAGCAATGTGCACATTTCTGTCTTAGGCTTTTTTACATACCATAAATTTATGTGTTGGACTATTTTTCTTCTCTTTGGATAGAGTGATTACATGCAGACCCCTCTTTCATTCCCCCAGAAACAGTCTGATTAATTTTTAAAGCACCATTTTGTCATTAGTTAGGGATTTGGCAGAAGAAAAGACAGCTGAGACACATTAATGTAGTTTCAGAGAGCAGAGGGTAGAAGATAAACAATGTTTGAAACTGTGCAACGTAAGCAAGTCTGCACACAAGGAAACAGAAATGTGAAAATAAATACAGGTAAAGTGGTGGAAAGATTTTTTTTTTTTTCCCTGTCAGAAGAAAACAAATATCTACTAAGACAAATAACCACTTCCAAATTATGCTGCTGTTTCTAGAGCTGCTAGCTGCAATCTGTCTTCGTAGCAGTAGCAGATCACTTACCTGGCTGTACTACAAACTGGCACATGATTGAAAACATAGAGTAGATATATATATATATATTCCATGGAGAACAGAAGAACAAGTATGCTACACTCTTTTTCCTGAACAAAAATTCAACCAAAAAATCCAAAAACCTCTTCCTCCCACCATGACAATTTATTTCAATGTATGTATTCAATGCTTTTTGTTTTCTTTGTGTATTTAACAAACATTATCGGTTGATCATCACCTAAAAGCATGGGCAACAGTTGCCAATATGCTGTTCACTTACAGTACAACACCTAATCAGGGAAATCTCCAATGGCCATTTATCTATCTTTCTCCACACAATTGCTACCCAGAGCCTTCTTGGGCTGAGTGCACCAGACCGCATCTGTACTTTGAAGCCCTGTACCTGGCTGAAACACTCCTCAGAAATCCGTGACATCGTACATAACCCAAGTAATCAAAACTTAGTGAACATAAGAGCGTACAAACCAAATACACTGGGGGTAGAGGGGGAAAAGGGGAAGTCTAAAAGTAAGATAGCACAAACTGAGAATATTGCCTAGAACAGATCACTAACTTAAATCTTTAGCAGAACTTCTAGATGGTTTATTAACTTGAAAGACTACTCTTTCTAGACTTCCAGCTGGTCCAAATTGATTTCAGAATTAAACTTTCCAACACTGCAGGTATCACAGGAAAGCTCAAAAACTCTATCAAAACCTGCAAGAAGTTATATTTCATCTTTGCACCACTGCACTATCCATACAGGAGCCAGTCCTGTAAGCTGAGTAAATATGCAGTGTTGCGTACAACTGCAGGATGGTCCCCCAGTAGTGTAGCTTAGAATTCTTTGTTTGGACAATTCTCTTTGACAGAAAGACTGTAAACTTTGCATGAATCACAGCACATGCAAAAGACAAGTGCTGGTCCAAACAACAGATAAAATGAGCATCATATTTGTGGATGCCTGCCTCAAAAACGCACTGAAACACTCAAAAAATTGTCAGGACAGGAGTCCAGGAAAAAAAGGTTACATTTCCAGGAGTGACTGTGTACTTCACCAGCTGACATATTCCACTAGAATGGTGGAAGTTTTCTATTCCTGTTTCTTTCCTTATTTCACAAAATCACAGAACTGCTGAGGTTGGAAGAGACTTCCAGAGGTCACCTAATCTACCTTCCCTGCTCAAGCAGGGCCACCTGTAGCCGGTTGCCCAGGAGCATATCCAAGTGGCATTTGACCAATATATTTAATATATTTTCTTATCTTTATTTAGGCAGTATTTTTACCTCATCAAAGATGTTTTAGAGGGTGTTTTCATTGGTCATTTTGCTTAATTTCTCTGAGAAGTCACATTAACTTAAAAACAATATGTAGAAATCCTCTTCGAAAACCCAAATTTTCAAATTTCAACAATATAAGTGGGTTATATTATTTTATATTAGTGACCATTCAGGTAAAAGAATACATCCAGCTTGAGGTAATTTTTTTGTTATTACACAAATTCTAAACAAAATTTATGTACACAGATAAATCTGATAGGTGTTTTTCACTAGGTGCCCTTCATTTTTTTTTCCAGTTTTCCCAACCTAATTCACAGCACAACAGCTTTCAGTACTTATTTTCTAGAAGAATATTTGCTTGCAGAATTTTTCCTTCACCGATTCATTGTTGTATGATTTTTAAGAAGTACAAGTTGTTGCCATGTCTCGCCATAGAACTGCAAGAACAGAAATCGGACCTTTCATTATGAATCCTCTTTTTCCTGAGGAAATGTTCTATAAACATTGTTTGGTTCCATTTTCTGTATAACACCCCTGTATCTGCCATTACAAAAAACCTTGTTTTCCGAGCAATAAAATAAAATTATTCCCACAATGGAACTCAACAAAAATAAAAAACCTAATTTAAAAATTTTATTTGAAAAGCAATTCCATTAATTTCTTGGAAAAAATATAAGAATCCAACTAGTTAATGTTTACCAATCTGGCAGCTGTCCTCTGAATTTCAGTATACTTACAAGCTTTTAGTCCACACTACATGCATAGTAGGCCAAATGTATAATGCAGCCACATAAATATTTGTAAAGCTGGTTGACCATCTATTTCATAAGAATCAAATGTAAACTCTGAAATCAAAAAATAGTATCTTTCTTGAATTTAGCTATTAATATTTATAAAATGTAGTTATCATAAGGTGCAGTTTCAATTTTTTTTAACTCTTGTCCTACTGTTTATCTGTACTCATATGAGCATATTCTCAACATGGCAAGTGACATGCAACATTCATTTTTGTTTGAAACATATAAGGAAAAGAAGGGAATAATAAAGCTACACTAGTCAGAGATTTTTATGCATTCCTATGCAAAGGATGGAAGTTAAGCTTTGACTTGCTCTTTGGAAAGCCCCACTTGTTAGGTTATGATTTTTGTTGTTTTCAGAACATCTCTCTTGAACTGCTAAATAGAGGGAGAAAACAGTGACATTACTCAAAAATACAGTTAACAAAATAAAAATATGCTTTCTAAATTAAAGGTAAGCAATGTAGCATCACTCCCCAGCAATTGATGGAGATATACTCTGTATTTTAGTGAGACCAAAAAACAAGTTTTTTCCCTTCAGATCTTTTCCTAAGGCAACTCCAAATATATTCTGTTGAGTTTTTACCTCTCAATATTAATTATTTACCTCTCAAATAAGGAAGGAGATATTTGCTGACCTTTTAAATTGATGAGATGAAGTTTTTTTGTTCTTAGGCCCCCTTTTAACGAACAGGTGTAATTTTCAGTAGCTTTAAAAAGGTTTAGAAATTCTTTTTTCACATTTCAGTCTTCAAAAGGGTTTTCGTACTTACTCTCTCCGCTATGTTATACAAAAAAAAAATGAAATGTGCTCAACTGTCAGTAAAACTGAAACAAATTTAGTTTTCCTTTTTTAACAACATAAATCATTCACTTCTGGGTAAACCAAAGTATTTAACAGAATTATGTGACTGCAGTATGAAACAGTGCTCTGAATGTTACCAAGCATTAACATTCTTCAATTTCAACATACAATTACGCATATGTGCTAACCGTGAGGCCACAGCAGATTAAGATATGTTGAAAAATCTGCAGCCAAATTTTAGCTTGTGATGCAGTCGTACCATGGGGGTGACAGCAGTTTTAAAACCGCACAGCTCTTGGGAGCATCTCCCAAAGCCCGGATCGCCAGGCGCCACTTGAGGCTTTTCCAGATCCAGCGCAACGGCAGTTTTGCAACTGGTCCCGTACCACTGCTATTCTAAGCAAGGCAATGCGGCGCCTTTCAAACTGCAAGGGCTCAAGTCTGCGCAGCCACAAGAGCCGGCAGCAACAGCATTGCAAGAGCGGTTGCTGGAGGCGGCGGTGTCCGAGGAGCAGGCCAGCCCCTGCCTGCCCGCTTGGCTTCGCTTCTCCTGTCCCCTACCCGCGACTGCAATTGCTGTGCTGTATAGCTCTGCAATGCAGTCGCCCAGACTGACGAATAAAAGCAGGAAGGATCTTCGGTTTGGTATTCCAAGGCAGCTTAATCTGACTGTGCTTGAAGGGGCCAAAGACCGAAAGACCCTGCACAATGGGTGTGCATAGGATTTTATACAGAGGCGGGCAGAGCTACAGGGGCCAATAAGCTGAGGTCTCAGGGGTGGCACAAAGGAGAGTTGGGATGCAGGGGCAAATGGGGACAGACTGAGGGAGTGGCTGAGGGAGGAGGATCAACCAGGTGTCGAGTGAAACAGAACTTTCCAGAACTGGGGCGTTAACCAGGGAATGACAGGCAGGGGACTGACAACTGGGAGGTCGGGCCAACAGGCCAACTGGGGTACAGGAATTAACATAAATTACTAATGCAAGGTATCTTAGGAAGAGGTCTTCTTCTCTCCCTAAGCAGGAGAGCACTGACTTGAATAGCGCTCATCCCATTAATGCACCTTCCGCTGCCCCTGTGGTAGAGGTGCACTGGCCTCCACAAGCTTGGACTGCATACCCTTAGTTTACTCAACTGTCTACCAGTCCAGGATATTAACTTTGGATGCCTAAATTACACAATGTGACCAGTCAATAAGAGCCTGCTACGAAGCACAGGAAAAATGAGCACAGGTGGAAGAGGAGTTAAAACAAGAAGCAATACAACAAACATCAATTTTAGCTCGGCTGTTACCTTGGTCTTCCCTCTAAGCCCTAACAGCAAGTTGGGATCTACATAATGCACCTTTTGTCTTGTGAAACATCTCTAACATGCACATGTCCTCCCTGCAAAGACAGATAATCAAACATGTACTCATCAGTTCACTTCTCAATCAGTGTATCATCTTCCTTCCTTGAAAAGTTACACATGGTTTCATTTGAAACAAATTTTGCAGGCGATGGGTATGTTACTTCATTGTATCAGTCCATCCTTTAATCTCTGCACAAACCAACTCATCATCACTCCATGATGATAGATAAATCAGCAGGTGGTTCCTCTAACTACTTTTTATGTGTAATCCGTAAGATTTGAGGTCTTTATTTCATATGGAAAGGGTTGGTGTGGTTTTTATTAAATTTTTTTCCCTAGGGAACTACTGTTCTTCTGTCCACATCCTAAAATGGATTTCTCATAGGAGTTTTTTTTTCAAAGATACTGACAATAAACTGCTGGGTTCATATACTAAGATATCATTCCATGTGGTTTAAGATGTGGTGTAATCACCAGCTGTCCAGCACACCTTGACTGCAAAGTACTGAAGGGAGGGACTTCTTCCCTGTACACAGATTAAAGATATACTAGTGGTACATTTCTAGATGTAGGGGACAAGTATTTTTATTTTCCAAACTGTTCAATTTTACTACATTTTCTGCCTGACAATCTGTTACAGTTACCTGAACTCTTGCTGCTGTGATGATTTACCAAGTTCCTTGTGACAAAATGGCCTGCAGACATCCTGTTACATGAGAAGGATAACACACAGACAACAATGTTTAATTTTCCTCCAGAAATCAGGAAATCACACAGTCTAAAACCAAGAGATCTTTTCCCTTAACCTAACTCCCTCCACCCCCATACAAGTGCAGACAGACTTTGACCAGATTGTTTCAATTTTCACTCAACTTTTTTTTTTCTTTTCAAGTGTAGGACAGCCAAGTCTTTAGGAAAAAATGCAGTGAAAACTGTGTGGGTTAGGAATTGAACGGACTCCTACTCATATTCTACATATTTTGCTGCATTCCTTCTATTTAGAGGTAAGTATAATAAATATAACAGAACAAAGGCATGAGTTTAGCCTTTCAGATACCTACAATATATGTGCTTTTTATTATTCTGGTATGCAATTTTCACATTTTCCTAGATGCAGTTGATTTTGGGTGGCAACATGAAATCCTCAGAGAGGTAAGATCAGCACTTACAACATTAGACAGCGTGGTCAGCACACCTAGAGTTCTGTCATATAAACAGACAGCAAACCTATAACCCAGCCCTTAAAAGCTGATGCAGAAGGGGCTGAACTTCAGAGTAAAATGGGAAAATTTTTACAGATAAACTGAAAACAACAACTCATACTGTCATCTCCTTATCAGTAAGGTTTTCCTTCATGTCACAGACTCTCACCCCATGGATTAATAACACAATTTAAGAAGTTTAACCCTTTGTGGCCTAAGATTCTATGGGTCTTTCAGAAATGTTTCAGCCTGAATAAAGACCCTAGCCTAGCACCCATAAATTACATAAGGATATACAGCACTGCCAAGAGGGAGAGCAGGGTATGCTTGACCACTACAGCCCACATACATTAGTAATTTCTATTTTTGTGTAAAGGGATTTCTCAGGAGGAAAGATCAGGCAATAGGTAAGTTGATGTTTTTAAGGACAAGCATCTTTCAGGCAAATTGCCTCATAGCCAGAACGTTTCTCCCAGACCCAGCTGTGTCTTGCTTGTGCTTTTGCCTCTGACAAGATGTTGACAACAACTATTTCTAACAATTGAGAAAAAAATTAGTTCTCAGGATTGATTTTTTTAAAAATAATTTGAAGAAACAATAGAACATGCTTCAGACTACACAGGACACATTCAGATAGAGCTCTTTTAAAACGTACAAGGTAGAGGTTTAGAGCTGGCAACTGTGGTCATGGTTTGCATCCTCTCTTACTAGATCTTTGTATACACCATGTGCCTAAAGTCACACTGGGAAGACCTTTCTATGCCCACCAGTAATAAAAATCTCTAAATGTCTCTTTTCTTACCTCAGGAGGCAGCCAAGATCCAGATTAAAGATTTTTTTAAGATTAAGAAACATGTACAGTCATGTTTCTTAATCTTAAAAAAAATAATAAAGTTTGATAAATTTTTATCAAAATAACTACCTATGTTCTATCTTGAATGTCACAATACTTTTTCTGACCTGGTTCTGACTGCTGAACAGGCTATGTAAGAGATACAATTGCTACACGAATATACACATTGTATAGTTGGAGAATTGAAAGCTTAACTCTTGATCAAGTTTTCCTCAGCTGAAGAAGAGAGGTACAAATACAAGGAACAAGCAAAAGGAAGCCACAAATACGTGGAGGAAGAGAAAGTAGACGAGATATTGACTGGAATTTATGCCTATATTTATGTCTGTGCATAAATCACTGCAATAGATCCACACTGCAATACATCCACAGTATTATCTCAACACAGTGATACACTACACTACTCTTCCAACCTCATATGTTGCTTCAGCAGATAAAACTAGAAGAGCATTTAGAAAGCAAAAATCTGCTTCATGAAGTACTTGACTTGAAGTGCATACATCAATATTTTATACTTTAAAAGATCAAAAACTGATATGCACAATTTATTTTAATCATACACATGGTTTTTGAGTGACAAGTCTGCCATCATTTTAGACCATTTCCCAGATAGAAATATTTTAAAAGAAAGAAAAGCCTCAAAAAGCAAGAGCTCATTTAGCAGTACTAAAAGTGTATGAGGATGAAAAAAGTTGAAAGCCTGTAAAAGAAATCTGATTTCGTCTGTAAAATCATACCAAAACCCCAAGCCAGGAAAATACAAACAAAGGGGATGTCAGAGCAGAGCAAGTTCTTTTGTAGCAAGTGAGACATAACAATATTCAGGTAGCCTTTCTAGCAGAACCTCTAGAATCAACCCTGCAAAAGTGACTCAACTCTGATAGAGAAAAATGAAACAACTATTTTCTCACCTCATTGCCTGGCAAAATCATGGAGCAGCTCCTCTTGGAGACTATGCTAAGGCACATGGATAATAAGAAGGTGATTGGTGATAGCTAACATGGCTTCTCTAAAGGCAAATCATGCCTCAGAAATTTGGTGGCCTTCTACAGTGGAGTTACAGCAGCAGTGGATGAGGGAAGAGCAGTGGACATTATATACATGGACTTGTGCAAAGCATTTAACACTGTCCTGCATGATACCCTTTTCTCTAAGCTGGAGAGATGTGGATTTAATGCATAAGCCTCTTAGTAGATAAAATTTGGCTGAATGGTAACACTCAGAGTTGTGGTCATCAGCTCAGTGTCCAACAGAAAGCAGTGAAGAATGGATGCTCCTCAGAGGTCAGTATTGGGACATCTTTGTTGGTCACAGGGACTGAGAGCACCCTTAGCAGGTTTGCTGCTGACACCAAGCTGTGTGGTGCACTTGACAAGCTGGAGGGAAGGGATGCCATCCAGAGGGATCTCAAAAGACTTGAGAGGTGGGCCTGTGCAAACCTCAGGAAGTTCAACAAGGCCGAGTGCAAGGTCCTGCACCTAGGTTGAGGCAATCCCAGCACAAGTACAGGCTCAGTACTGGGAATGGATCAAGACTAGCCTTGGGGAGAAGGACTTCAGGATGTTTGTGGACCAAAAAGCCCAACATGAGCTGCCAATGTACACTTGCAGCCCAGAAGCCAACTCTGAGTAACCTTACGCACTCTGTAATCTTTAAGGTCCCTTCCAACCCCTAATCATTCTATGATTTTACCAGAACACACCATAAGGAAGACTTCACAAATGACACTTTGACATTATGCAGAAAGCATGTGGTAGCTCCAGAAGAAAGGGAAGTCCTTTCACAAGGACTTGCCACAAGTCAACTACTAGCAGAGACTAAAGATATTCATATACACTATATATACAGCCACACTGTTCTACAGGGAAGATTAATGAAGTATTTTAGAGAACAGTTCACCTACACTTTGGATAAACACTTGAAAAAGATAATTTATTATATAGTATTATTATATGCTTGATTGCAACTATGTAATGCAACCATATTACATAATGTCAACATAAACATGTCTCATGTCAACCAGAGAGTGAAGTCAAGAAGCCAGAGATGACCTACACCATTGTAATTTTAAAAAAATCTACAAACAATGTATATGCTTATCATAGGTTGCTTGAGATATACACATAGAGACCAAGAGTTGTCTCTGCTGTAATTTTTAATTCTACATAGTTGTATCTTAAAAATTTCATAGATGTCCTTAAAATAATCGCTAGCATAGCCACTAAAAGAAAAAAAAAAAAAAGCAATCACACATTTGGCAGAAGTTTTAAACTGAAATAGTTTCATATACAAAATACAGTAAAAATAAGAAACCAAAAGTAACAATATGCAGACTTCACTAAGTGTGTTTGTTTCCTTGCAAGTAACCACAGTATAAACATATGGTAGCCATACAGGCAGATTTCCCCAAACACAGAGGAGGGAAAAGAAAATCTAGGTAAGAAAAACAAGTTAGTTTCAGATGTTTGTGAGAGATTCCCAGAAATCACAGGAAAACACCTATGGTTGAAGTCTGCATCAATCCATACAGGGATTTGACAGATACCAGGGTGTTTCACACAATCCGTAGCAGAGTTCACCTACGTGCAAGCATAAACCCACTGCACTTTCAGGACACACTGGGCTTTCTGTGCATCCTCAGGTCATCCTGTGGGCTACACTCAGTAAGTCTTCTGTGGGAGAGACAGTCAGACCTTGGGTTTTTCAAATTCACTGAGCACATGCCATACTATGTCCACACAGCACCTCTGTCTGGGAAATGTTGCAACTTCATTGCAACTACATTCAATAAATTCCACCCTTTCTCTGGCGATAGAGCTGAATCTCATCAGCAGTGGCAGAAGCATCTCATATGCCTATTCATCTTCTACTTTCTTTAAATCATTATGGAAATTATGTATTTCCTGGGGAAACCATCAGTAGATCAACACATTCCTTCTGTAATTCCTTTAAAAATTAAGGTGTGAACTGCTTTGGTTACAAGCCTTTCCTCTATTTAGAGCTCCATCTTACTCTTTATTCTAGGACCATGCATTCAATAATCTTTAATCATTAGCTAGGAAATGCACAAGTGCTCTACATAGGTTTATGGTACCAGACCCATTTTCCTTATCTGGATGCGTAACAGATTACACAACAAAGTTAACATTTCTTAAAAATCCCGATCCCTTTAAACTAATTCAGACTGACTCCCTTTCACTGAAGTTATGTTTTTACTAGTGTCTTCTCAGATATGGTCCAAAAGTAACTTTAACTAAGCTACAAACTAATGTTACACACAGCGACTGACAGTTTCCAGGGTGGAGAACAATAAATGTAAAGTCAATAAAAGATTAAACTGTAAACATGAAAAGTCTCCCTTGAGTTTGGAAAATGTTTATGTGCATAATGACAAGGCACCTTGCATTCCTCAAATTCAGCTTAACTACTTGGTACTTCTACAACAAAGGCAGAGGAAAGCATTCAGTGCTGAGAAAAACTCACTTCAGGGGAAAAAAAAATTTAACACTTTGTTACCAGTGTGCACCAGTAAAAGACACCATGAGAATTTAACTATCACAGAAAAACACCACAACTGTAATAACTTTTCTAGAACATATAAAGACTGTGACTACAGACAACAGTATTGTGAATACACGAACAGTCTACATTTGTATGTTTAAATGAAGATGTATGACTTTTGGTCAGCATGGTAAAAACCTGTCATGGTTTCTCTGTTTATGCAGAAGCTAAAAATCTCTATAGTACCCTATTTACCCTGAGTCCCTATCCCACTCTAAAGGAATTTATTTCATTACCACCAGGCTCTTGTTTCTTTTAGGAAAATGTGTAGGTTTCGGGGGAAACAAACAAAAAACCCACCCAAACAAAAAACTCTCACAAACAAAACCCCCATCATTCATATAAACAAACCCCATATGTTTTCCATGACGGCTTAAAAACATTGCAGAAGAAGATAAACATTTTCACATCAACCTTTGGAAAAAGTTTTCTCCTTTCTTTGCTCAGACCACAAGTTTAGAGATTCCAGCCTAAGAAAACAAAAGCGAGTTCATTTTTGTTTTCCTTTTTTATTTAGTTAAGACTAAATTAGATTTTCTTTACAATGGCAACCAGAAGCAAAAATGGATGTATATCTGTTCCTGAATGTGTTCGTTTCAATTCTCAGGAATACTCTTAAAAAGGCTCTTAATTTTATTTGTAGCAATTCTCCTAATTTAACACCAGATACTTCACATAAAGATGAATCTGGGCACAGTATTCTAGTTGCAGTATGCTACTTGAACCAAGTAGTTTTCTTTTTGTCCTTTCCCTTTCCCAAAATGGCCTCTCTATTACTCTTTTTTTCTACTGTAAAATTTCAGAATTATTCAAACCACTAAACCATCTACAACACTACTTTTATAAATCAGTCTGAACTACACAGCCTATGCAGCTCAAATCTTATTTCGTCTGTTTCTGATCCAATTTTTTTCTTGTATTTTTTATGATTTTTGTATTCCTCACTACTTCTAAGCCTTCAAGTGCTGAAGGCCTAGCCAGCATATGATCTTACCAGCTGACCTAATAGCTATTTTATAAAACACACATTCTCAAGTCAAATAACACTGACTAGGCAATGCCACTACAGTATCCCAACTCATCGTATGTGAGCTATAACGATGACAAAGAATTTCAATAAACACAAAATACAAATAATAACTAATATCCCCTTTGAATTAAACTTGCATGAATTTGTATTAAAAAGTTGTATACAAATTACTTTCTTTGTCTTTTTTGTATAAAAAGTCTTTGGTAACATGGTAATTCCATATAATTAAAGTGCGCTTTGCATTACACTTTTGTCCCGAAGAAGTGGTTTTATTGTGTGCAGCTAACTCAAAAAGGGGAATAATTCATACTATTTGTCTTCAGAAAACAAAGATCGTATTTTACAATATCCTCCCACTGTTCCTGTGGGGGAGTCAGCCTAGAAGTCAAACACCAGCATATATATTTTAAAGTTGATCCTCATTTCTTGTCAACTACATCATCATTTAAATGCTAAAGTTCCACTTTAAATGAAGAAAAAATAACCCCATATCAACAAGTCTCAAGGTTTTCATGCCACTGGTTCTAAGCAAGACAAACAAAACACACAAACTCAGAGGAATCAAATTTCATTGTCTTACAAACAGTTCTTAACAGATTCAAATGTGTTTGAATTTATGCCAGAAATCAGTATGTGCCATTTCATCTTCAGATTTGTAAAGGAAGTGTCTTTACAGTTATCTCAGGATAAAATTTCTGAAAGAATGCCTCTCATGGAAAATAGAGAAAAAGCCACACTTTGCTCATTTCATTTTTCATATCATGTACATTAGATTATCAATATAATTATACTCTCTACCAAAATTAGAAACCTAAACAGCATCTGAAGTGCAAAAGTTAAAGTACTCTAATGTAAAAAAATGCACACATGTTTATAAGGAAATATAAACTTCTAAACTGTACATAGCATTAAGTTTTATATATGTGAACCCACTTGTATATTATTCATATACAAAACCACCATATAAAGATACAGAAATATAGAGGGTCTATACCTATATACACATACACATATAAATATATCTACACACACTATATCAACATTGTACTCAGGCCTACATATGCTCCACTCTGCACACTTTGAGAAATTTATTTCAACTTAACATAAATTTTGAGCAGGAGTAAATTAAGCGGGTGTAGAAATCTATGCAGAGCAAGGGTCATAATCATCTCGAGTCAGGTATGCCCACATTACCATGGAAGAGGCTCCCTATAAACAGATCATCTGACTCTGATACTGAAGAAAAGTCAGCACAATACTAAAAATAAAGCTGTGTGCAAGAAGACTGCTTAAATATTTAACAGCACACCACAGACACAGTGTTGATATTAGCAGTCTAAGATGACAACCATTGAGAAAAACAAACCATGATTTCTCATCCTTATATACTGCTTCAACAGTCCAGACCAAAGAGAAAGTTTGGAAGAAAATTGTTACCCGGCTGACCACTACTCTACAGACCTAGAGAAACATAAAAAACAGCATGAGATTTTAATATAAAATTCTTCACAGTGTAGTCTCCTGCTTGGCTGTGATAAGCAAATACATCTTTGTTATAAAATCAAGAGTAGACAACATTTCAAATCATTTCAGAAAAAGATAAAATCACAAACCTACAACACACAAATAGTTATCTCGTAACAGTTCTAGATATCACATAATTTTTTATAAGTCTCTGCCAGTATGCCAAGTAACTTTGACTATGCAAACCATCCCATCAGTTTTAGTGAAACAATGAATGCTAGTAAAATCATGTATATAGACACACTTGCAGCCTTAAGCTCAACATGGAGACTCTAAGGACTAAACATACAAATTGCACTGCAGGGTGGTAGAGGTAGAGGCCCCCACTTAACAAGAAAAGAAAATAAAAACAAACAAACCAAAGCCTATTTTTCTTCCAGTTTTCCCTTTCTTTGGGCCACTTCCCTCTCGACAGCTTTGGGAAAGCACACATTTCTACTCTAAGAAACTGTGACTAGAAGAAAGTTCCTCATTCAAGTGTGTCCTGCAGAGAAGCAGCTGAATGATGCTCTCTTTTATGCAATTAAGAAACTGCAACAAACTAGTGTTCAAAATTTTTATGTCAGTACTTACTCTAGTAAGTTTGACTGTTTGAGCACTGGCCAACACACTTAGTTTTCTTTACACAATGGTAAATTGTTAGGAAATGAAGTTTAAAATCAAGTTTATAGTAAGCCCATTAAATTAATAAACTACTCAAGAACAGTAAATAGAAACAATGAATACAACAAACTTAGTTTTTCCATTATTGCTAGCACAATAACATCTGAATGGTGAAATATGGAAAGTATTAAGCTGTTTCAGACCTATATGTGACCAAGTGACAAGTGTTGGCCTAGCTTTGAAAACAAATATGGTAACATGAAAGGGTACACCTTTCTCCAAAAGTTAATTTTAAAAAGCAGGTAGCCATTTCTTAAACTATGAAAAATACAAAATTTATAAATAAGGATGCATATTTTACACCATTTTGAAAACACTTCATTAGTTGCTCTTCAAGAAAATAGAAGTTCCACTATTTAGTGAACTTCAGACCAATGATCTATGAAGAAATGTAAGGCAAAGCAACCAACTTTCCAAAAAAAAAAAAAAATCCCTGCCTGAAATTATTTTACCTAGGTAAAAACACGGGCGAAGAGGAAAAGAGGTTTTTTTCCATTATAATCATTCTGAATATTTAGGCTGGCTTTTTTCTCCGTTGCAATCACTATGATATTTTTACCTGGGTCTTTCACACAACGAACACAGATAAAGTAAAACTTTACTATACAGCATGATTATTAAAACAGAGAAATCGGAAAAGGCAAAGGCAGCGGCGGCCCAGGCAGAAACCCGGTGGATTTCAGCACATTGCGCGAGTTCTACCCAAGTGCAGGTGAACGGCGCCTGACGATGCTGCCGCTGCGGAGGGGTTGCGGTGAGTGCCGTCCCCGCGGGCAGGGGCTCCCCGCCGCCCGCGCAGTGACCCAGCGCTGCCCGCACGCCGCCGGCCGGGGCTCCCTCCGTGCCTCCCGC
>VYZT01059363.1:0-32432 GCA_013400735.1 Pomatostomus ruficeps | reverse complement strand
GGCCTCGCCCTCCGCCGGGACGGGCCCGCGCTCAGCCGGGCCGGGCCGCCCTGGGCCGCTCCGCCACGCCACAAACGGCGGCCGCGTCCTGCCAGGCGGCCCGGGTAGCAGTGAGTGCGGTGGGGTCGGCTATTTCGCCTTGGCGGAGCTTGGCTGAGCCGGCTCTGGTCTCCCCACCTGGCCCAGTCAGTGGGCTGCGGTGCTGGCGGGGGTGAGAGCCTCCTCTTCCCCCGCGAGCCCCGTTGGGCAGTACCTCAAGAGGCAGGTGGAGGCAGAGCCTATGGGCAGTTTAGGATTTCCCTTGCTGGCAGGCAGCACGGTGTCCTCTTCCGGGCAGGGCGGCAGCTGCCCCCGAAGACGGAAAGCAGTGCCAGGGAAGCGGGAGCTCCCGTCTGGCTCCGGCGCTTCTGCCCGGCCTCGGCCGGCCGCTCCGGTCAACATCGTGCCGCCGCCTCCTGCAGTCCCCGCCAGTTTGGGGAAGAAGCAAGGGACAGGTCGCACCCATCTCTTCTCTAAACCAGCTTCCAGTTTTAGGTACAGTCTGTGTTAAGGAGGAGCACCCTGCCACCCAAAGCCAGGATGAGTTGCTCTTCCCAACTCTTGGGATCAGTGCAAGCCCCGCCCGTTTGCACAAGCAGCATTGATGGCGGGGCAACGTTTAGTCTGGAAAAACCTCCTCTTGAAGATGTGCAAAGGCAGTGGAAATGTGAGCTGTAAGTGTTTTAAATACCAACTAAGCTAGTTGGTATTTAAACCTTTATAACTTGTTTCATTGCAAATTGCTTTTTTTGACCAAAATTTACATCTGCAGCGTTGTTTTATTTTGATCCTGTCTTAGTAGGACCCATTTTACTGTTGTCATCTTACTTCCAGCCTGGGAAGTACTGCAAGCTTCCCATGATCCCATGGCCTAGGCAGCTTTTCTGTACAAGAGTCCACATACTAGAGACAGGGAGAAACATACTAGAACATCCTGCAGCCCTTTTTCATTTTTGAATCTGAGTTTCAGAGTGGACCCCTGACGTCCTAAACTCCCGATGAGAGTTTAGGTGTGGCGAGTTCAAATCTTTGACTCAGACATGGTCAACAGCTCATATCTGAAAGGATATAAAAGAATACCTAAAGCACTCAACAGGAGGATCTCCCTTAAACTTTTGTGTCGTTGTTCTAGCTCAATTCTAAATCAATTTTCCTTTGTATGTTTCATCCATATAGTAAATAATAGAGTGAATCTTGCCATCAGACTTAAAGTTGTGCTTTTTATATCAAACCTACTTTTGCTGATGCATTTGATGGCAATTCTTTAAGGAACCTAAACCACTCATTCATGACACAGCTCTTTTGCTATTCATCAGATAACCAGAGCAGAGGTAGCAGTAATAATATTGAGAATTGCATCTCCTTGGTTCTCTCATGTATATGAAATCGAGTGATAGAGCTCATATGTCATGACTCACCTGCAGCTCCATATCCTCTGTACAGACACAACTTTCTCTTCAAAAAGAAAGGTTACAGTATTTTTTAAAAGTTGTAGGTTGCTGAGTTTTTGTTTAGTGTGTCAACTCTGTTGAATCCACCTTTTAATCAGAATAGATAAGGGCGGGATTTCTTCTGCGCTGTATCAGCCAGTCATATGCAAATGCCATTTATAAAAGGGTTCAGTGGAACCACATGATGTGATCCTGAGTACAGCCTGGCCTGTTGTACCTACTGAAATGTCATCTATTTCATGATCCTTCCAGACTGGGGAATTGTTGTGCTGATGCCAGGAAAGGGAAAAAATCATTCACAGCAGTATCTGACCTCATACAGTGTGCATGCCTGGTTGCTAATTGTTGTCTTGAGTTTTGCAGTTTTTTAATGTTTCTTTTTGCTGTAATACTTTCTCATGTATGCTGTTGTAAACATAGCCATGTTTTTGCTAACTGTCCTTGTTGTTTTCATTCCATTCTCCTAGGTGGAAACATGTGATAAATTTTCCTTTGACCAGTGTGATTGAGAGGTAGTAATTTCTACCTCCAATCCGCGGTGATTTCTAAGAACATATAAATAAAAGTCAGAGAGTTCTGCCCTCCCCTTTTGCCCTCTCTCTTTAAACTCTCATTTGGCTCTCTCTTTCGGCTCTCCTTTTTTAGCTCCTCAGCCTGGTTCATGTGTTTGTGTCCATACAGTACAGTAAACATCAACAGCTAATCTGTACATGCACAGGTGGAAAAACCACTGGAAGTTTAGGTTTCACTGCACCAGTACAGATCAATTCAGCAGTACATGAGCTGCCACCTCAAACTTGCAGGGGAACAAATGAGTTTGCCACACATAGCTACACAGTTTATGCATCAGGCTATGTACAGGAAGAGGGCAGTCAGCAGAGGATGTCACTGTAACATCACATTATGAAAGCATCTTCAAGCTGCCCTCAAGGTACAGTTGCTGTGATGTTACTTCTAATTGCTCTACCTTGCCAGACTATGAAGGGTGAATAGTGGTCTTTGTATGTTCTCATGCATTGTATAGTATAGTAAACCTCCACTTTGATGTGTTTCTGAACCTGTGATCTTGTGTTCTTTGAGCTTTCCACATTGTATAGATGGAATTCTGTTCTATTCACCAGGAGTAACATCCCTTTCGTACAGTTTTTAGTCGTTTCTGCGTTTCTCTATCTGTGATGTAACTGGTCCCTTTTTGAAGAGACAGTTGTCCATTTATCTTTCTTCTTTTTAACAGAAGCAATTTTATGGAAAATATGTTTTAGTAAAAAAAAAAAAATCAAACACCCAGTAAAGATTAATGCAGAATATGCCTTAGCAATGGAGACTATTCTGTAAGTCAGTTTCTTTGACTTAGGTGATGGTAGTTTCTAGGTTAAAGATGTTGACCTAAAAGTTAGTTCCTGTATGTTTACAAAGAGAGTGGAACACAGGTGATTGCAATGAGATGTTTACTACTGGTTTTGTGAGGCAAATAGTAGAATGTCATATCTCATTCTGTGATGAGTATTTTGAAAAATAGGTTGCTTGGCAATATGCTCAATAGTATAGTGTATCTTGGTAAGGAGAAAAGAATAGAAGAAAAGCAAATAAAGAGTAAGAAGTAATCACTGGAAACTGGATAGAAAGCGAGACTGAAAATAAAGTTCAAATTTTAACTGTGAAAGCAAGTAGTCATTAGAATGAATAAGCCATGAAAGTGACAGGTAACCTTTTCTGACATTTGCAAGTTAGACTGTGTGTTTACCTACAAGCTTTTTGGGCTCAGTACTGTGTAACTTCTTTGGTTTCCCAAGGTAAGAGTGGAAGATATTTGCCTTTAGCTGTTTGTTATGTTCCTAATCGGATCCAGAAAAGATAGACCACATGAATTCAAAGATGTAAAGATAGTCATTTTTCTTTCTCCTTTGTAAGAAATGTATCTTTTCTCAGAAGGAAAGCATCATCTGTCAAGGAAGAAAGTGATTTGGCATAAACCCTTTTTGCCTAAGGTCACTTTCACGTGTGCGCCTCTGCTGGACTCCATAAGCAGTTCAACACAGAGCAAAAGTCTGTGGAAGAGTTTACTTTCCAAGCCACGGCTGAAGATAACAATTTTTCATCCTTGAAAATTTATCTCTTCAACATGCAACAACAGGTCAAATTTTAAAGTAGGCAAAGACACTTTGTTGCTGAATCAGGACAATGTGGGAGTCAGTGCACCCCCACTGCCAGAGCAATGGAGGGTGCACTGGGGAGATCTGCCCTATTGTAATCAGTGCTCCTCTGCTAGGGCAAAGAGAAAGACCTCCTCTCAAGATGCCTTGTGTTAATAATTTGTTTATGCAGATCTCTGTACCCCAGTTGGCCCATTGGCCTCACCATCCCAGTTGTCAGTTCACCTGCCTGTCATTCCCTGTCAGACACCCCAGTTCTAGAAAGTTCTGTCTCACTCAAAGCCCCATTTGTCCTCTCCCCTCAGCCACTCCTTCAGTCCCTCTCCATTGGTCCCTGCACCCTAGTCCCTCCTTTGTACCCTCAGATTATTGGTCCCAAGTGCTCTCCCCGCCCCTGTCCAGCCCCAGATAAAACCCTATGTTCCCGTTTATTCTCTGTCTTTCAGCTCTTGGCTCCCCTTCAAGGCGGTCTTGTAAAACTACCTTGGAATACCAAACCAAAGATCCTTCCTGTGTAACTCGTCAGAGTGCTGTTTTGCTAAGCCATACAGTTTAGCAGTAGCGCTCGCGGGTAGGGGACAGGCAGAGCAATGCTGAGCAGGACCGGCGGAGCCGGCCAGATCGGCTTGGGCACCGCTGCTTCCAGTGACCATGCCTGTGCAGATCAAAGCGGCAGCTGCGCAGATCCGAGCCCTCATGGCCACGCCGCTTGAAGCCACGCCTGCACTGCTCTGCTCAAAGCCGCGGCCGCACCAGTCCAGTAGAAACCACGGCTGTGCCGATACACGCAGCTATGCTGGTGGTGCCTCTCTAAGACACGCCTGCGCTGGCGGCGCGGCTCCAGGCAACTCCCAGCAGCAGAGACGCTCCAGCAACCGCACAGCTTTACACTGCCACTGCCCCCCCTCCCCTCCCCAAACCCCCACAGGCCAATACCCATTTTTTCATTCTGACACTAAAATTTTACAGTTTCTCTCTTCTTACACATTCCCAATCTACTCACACACCTCTATGCTAGAAAAGAAACCTCAAATTTTACAAGGAATAGCTGTCGTATCTAGAGGTGGTTTACCTATTCTCTACATGGACTTAGATTTTAACATTGAACATTCAACCAAATCTGTTTATGTTAAGAATAAGAGTACTTATCCTGTTTCTACAGTTGAATACAGACTGTGGTACTTGCATTCTTACCAAGCAGCAAAATGTGCTTTGTTAAAGACAGGTCTACAAAAGTGAAAACTTTTTCCTTTCTGCTGTTTTCAGATGTGGAAATGATGTTTAAAGTGGACTGCATGCTCCTGTAATTTCTCTCCTGAAACAAAAGCAAAGGGTTGAAAACTAATTAACAAAGGAAAAGAAAGAGAAAAGCTGTCTGGTAAATAAAAGGGAATGAAATTTGGGTAGAAATGTGTAGACTGTGATGGAAAGTGAAAGGATACTAGAGTTGGAAATGCAAATGTCACTGGATCTCAGATTGGTATTGTGTTAGGGCTGAACTGGTAAGTAAAATGGAGCTGATATCTGAAATACTGACAACATAGATAAGCTCCTGGGTATTTATTTGGAGAGAAGAAGCAGATGTTCGCTGTATGACTGGTTAGGGATTTCCTGATAAGCTACTTATGTCCCTGAGAAGATGATAACATTTCAGGATTTAAATGGTTGTTTTGAATACTCTGAGTAAATCTCCCAAATTTTTTGGGTTTTGTTTTGGTTTTGTTGGTTTTTTTAAAAGAATGTTTCCAATTGTTGGAAATGCTTCAGCATTTCTAAAAGGAAAGGAGTATTATCTTCCATGACTTTCTACTAAATGTTGTAGATAATTAGGACAAAACATTTAAAAACAGTAAGCTTAAAAATTTAAAATTCAAGTTTAAAAATCTGATACAACTCAATGTAGTATTTTTTATAAATGGATCACCAAAAAAGTCTGGTTTTTTTTGTCTTTCTGTATCTTGGAAATGGAAGTTAAAGTCTGGTTCAGGCTGACAAAACTGTTTGCTGACTATGGAAGCCTATCACCAGGCAAACTAATCATGGACATACAAGGTAGATAACATTAAAATAGAGTCTGAAATATTGCAGGATAAAGCATTTTTACATCAAATATCTGCATACTCTATTTCTGTGAGCAGAAAGTGTGCTGCTTTGAGAGGGAAGAGGTTTTTTTTGTCTTCTTTATTCTCTGTGCACCAAACTGACTCCACTACACTTGAAAAATTCTGGGATAGGACAGGTTCTGTGTCTTGGTTTCAAGCACAGGTATTTGCTAAAGAAGGCAGAAGCCTCCTTTAGAATAGGAAAATGTAACCCCCTTCCCTCCGAATTGGTAAAATTTTGAAATCAAGGGGCTTTCAGGCAATGGTATGAGAAAAGAGGAATAACAGTCCTTTACTAATATATTTATATATATATACATATATATATATAATGGGACAGACAAAACAACAACAATGGTAACCACAACAAATAAGAACAGACAAACCCACGGACAGTTCTTCCCGCCCTGTTGGCAGTTCCCCTTTGGTGCAGTCACAGTCACAGCCGGCAGGGGCACTGGTGCTCCCGGTGCACAGGGAGGGTGCGATGACTCCCCTGAGAGGGGAAAGGGGGCTCGGGGATCCCGAGTTTTCCTTCCCTTGAGACACTGGAGCAGATGGTGGAGAGTTGGTAGAAACATGCAGCTGAAGACAGGAGCCCTCGGTGGAGGAAGATTGTTCCTGGAGCTCCAAGCAGTCTCTCTTCCTCTCCTCTCAGTGTCCGGGAGCGAAGAAGGTACCCTCCAGCTGTGCTTAGCCCCTTTTAACTAGTCCCATTCCGCCAGTATCTCTGCCCCCCTCTGTGGGGAAATCTCAGATACCAGGGAATCTTAGATAACAGCTAGCTAGCCGCACCCATCTCAGAGCCAACTCTTTGTCTTTTTTCATCACCCACCCATTATCACCTCCCATCAACTAATCACCCACCCATTATCACTTCCCAGCAACAGGAATGGGGAAAAATTCCTAAGACAGGGAGGCAAACAAAAAGAAAAGAAAAAGTATCCCAAACCCTGACACTCTGTTTATCCCAAAGTATGCGTTGAGGATGTTTGTTATGGTTTGAAGATAGAATAAGTGATGCATTCAGATAAGCATGAGTATCTTGGCATTGTTTGTGCATATTTGTACTGATTGTCCTCACTGGCTCTCCGGGTCTTACAAGCACAAGATTCCTGGTCATTGCTGCTTAAAACTGCTCAGACACTTTTCCCATTCTGGGGATACTGAAGTGGTCATTGTGCCTAATGGAAGACACAGCATAGGTTTAATTCAGTGATTTCTTAATGCTACTTCTTAGGTGATTTCTGAAGAGAGTATCCTGTGTGAAGGACACTTTTTTTATCACTTACATGCCACCATTTCACTGAACAGTCCTGAATGGTACTGTTTTACGATTCTACAGTGACCTCAAATCTCTGGGTCCAAGAGTTACATATTTTTTAATAGTATATAATATGTATTTCCTCTTCAGAAATGATTGCATGATTTTCACTTTTTAGCTGGGCATAATTTTCAATAAGCAGCTAGTGTGTTTGTTGCATTTTGGTAATTTTCTCAAAACTAGATTGATAATCCCATTAGTAAAATACATAGGCTATTGAAAATTAATTATACAGTATTTTATTAATTTTTAAAATTATTATAGCAAATTTCTTGAAGTACTGTTCACTAATTAATACATACAAACATAACCAATTTACAAACTTTGTTCTTTTATACATCAAGAGGGTATTATACTATTACTTAACACTAATATTTTCCTGGCTACTGTCCAGGTGTCCTTGTCATTATCACTGGAATTCTTCATCAGTTCAAAAGGGACCTCCATCAGGTCCTGGGGATGAAAGTACTGCCGCTGCAGAATCAGGTATGTGTGGTGTTATTGATGCGTGATTTTGACCTGTAGGAATAGGTGTCATTGTCATAGTATTTCTGTGAGCAGATACAGCCTGAAGAAAGAGTCTTTTAACTGTCCATCAACAGTTGTGTCCAGAGCTTGTGGAGCCAAAGTAGAGAACAAGCAGAGTGGCCAAGAGAAAGTAAGGATACCAGTCTTATTTTTGAGCTAAGCCATGTCTGATAGTACAGAAAGGATATAGGTTTACAAGCAGTTTTAAAATTGAGCTAGAAATTTATCTAACTGCTAGATATTTCTAAGATGATTACTGACTTTCTGCTCTAATATTTAAAAAGGTGCTGAGCTTGCCAGATTGATTAGTTCCTCTATGACTAGTTTTGACATACTTTTATGTGGTTTTATATTTTTATTTGATATTTATATACTTACAACAATATTTATTGTACAATATAATTTGAATAAATTAAATTGTGGTTAACCAAAATTATTTAATGATTGTTGCATGAGTAATAAGACCACACACAGATCCAGGTAAAACAGGTGGGATTGTTGAGACAAAGATATAAGACAATCAATAGACGCTGGTCCTGCATTCTTAAGTGCAAGTTTCCTCACTTGTAAAGATTTAATGAGTTAAGAGAGACTGCCTATAGGAACAGGGAATCAATAGATTTCTTACCTAAATTATCATTGATCTTTTAATATTTATTGATGTTGATTACTGCTGCTGCTTTGGTTTCACTGCATGACACTGAAAAGCCAGAGCTAAGGAAAACATTAAGGGGGAACCTAGAATTTTACACAGGAGGAGAGAGGATAAAGGAATGGAATGATGCAGGGGATCAGAAGGAACCTGCAGAAGAGAGGAAGGTAAAAATGGAAAGAGAAGATTTACAGAAAAGAAATTTATTGGAAGGAGTACTATAGTTGTACATCATAGTTTCTTACTTGAAAATGTTCAGATTTTAAAATTTGACCCTAACAGTTGAGCAGATTCTATTTTAAGATAACTAAAACTATATTATTCTTTCAGTCACTGCCTTGCAATGTTAACTTTACCTTATCGTAGCTTTTCAGTTTGGAGTTCAAATTAAGAAACATTTCATTTCATTTAAATTTTCAACTAATAACAGACTGGTAAACACACTAAGTACTGTATGAACAGTACAGGTTGTTCCATACAAGCCTTGTAAATAATGAAAGCTCGCTCTTACACCAATTGTGTCACGTGTTTATTTTGGATAACCTCATAGAACTAAATACACGCAGAAAACAGTTCTTGTATCTTACTCCAACATAAAAAAAACCAACTACACGTAAAAAATACTTAGCTGGTGAACTTCTTCAAGTAATAAAAGGCTCTTTCATTTAAACCATAATTTAGGCTTAATCACAGAGAGAAAAATGTGTATCTTTTCCCTGTCATAATAGACAAACATCTCAATATGAAGCTCTACACAATGCTGCAGCACTGTCATCTAGTGTTACATAAACAAGGAAATCATAAGATAGAGTAAAAAGACATTTCAAACAGATTTCTGTGTTTGATTATGCTTAAATTTAATGGATCTTGACACAATGAAGCATGGGAAGAGAGTCTTCAAAGTAACTTGATTAGAATAATGTTTTTGGGGGGATATAAAAGAATGTAGCAATGTGAAATTAGACAGAAGTATAGATAGACAAACAGAAGAATATAAAAAAAATACAGAATTAATCTGATCTTGATCCTGGTTTATATTATCCAGAATAAAGCATTTTTAGGAAAAAAATTAGATTTAAAAAAAAACTGGATGTGGAAATCAAACATAGAAATAAGTCACATTTTTTCACTTTTCCCCTTGAAGTTTCACAAAGATAGTGGATAAATTTCTATGTGGATATCTTCCAAACATCAGTGGAAGATTATCTAAAAGTTGTAAATTTTGTACTATGTATTATTAGGTTCAACAAGAAAGCATCATGCTAACATCGATCTGTTTTGTATACACAAGAAAATGTATTTGTCTCTAGAATCTCTATTCTAAAGGTCTATAAGGCAGATTTGTTTCTCATTTCTCAAGAACTTATCAACAATTTTCTGTTAGCTCCAGAACCAGAAGACAAAAATAGACAACTTGCCTTTTTTGTGAGTATCCATCTCTTATGTATGTATATCTTTCTAACCAATTAAAACCTATTTTGTCAGGTGTTTGGGAATTTTTTTTTCTGAGTATGGAACCCAGTCCTCTAACTGATTTTGCATAGGTAGCAAGACTAGAAGGCTTCACTGTATTCTTTGTGAGGAAAAGGTCCAGTTGTAGACTTGAAACTTCTTTAAGGATCACATCTCCTAGAGAAGGAAGCATAAAAAGGAGCCTATAGAGCCTAAAGAATTTTCCATGCAATCTTAATCTGAGAGTAAAGAACATAATCTGAATTTAAAATTCTGAGAGATGTTATTTGGTTGTCACCGAAAGCTAGAACAACCTACATATCAAGAAGTATTTTAAGACGGCTACGTCTTTTCCAGACAGAGATAGTGTTGGAATAGCAACCAGTATCATCTGCTCCTGAAATGCCATTGGCCCAGTGCAGCATGCATTGATGACAAGTGTCATGCACAGCCATGTACCTGATATTATTGTATCCCTCAAGTCTCTGGGATTTAGTAGTGACCAATTCCTGCTGTGCACTGTACTCACTCCCCTACAATCCATTCCTTCATGTTTTCCTAACAGCTGTACCATTTGTGGATGGGTAATAGGACTGTCAGCAGCTCTGCACCACTGGGCAGAGAGAAAAGGAGAATAAGACCAGTCATTGCTAGGATATAAAATATGTTTTGAGCTCCAGAGATGCCATTGCCTGCACTGACCCCCATGTGTTTATTTGGTTTTGAGATGCATACCTATGCTTAAAAACAAACCTGTGTGGAATCTATTCCAAGTAAAATGAATGAAATCAAAAGTATCATTTTGAATATGGTGTTTTTTTCTTTGGTGAGATTCTGCAGAGTAGCAGGGCACATATAGAGAAATATCAATGACAAAGCTAGAGCTCATGATACAGAATGCTTACTTCTTTTAGCAGGTGTCCCCTGAGTCAGGCAGTTTCCTCTCTGTAAGCTGTAGGAGCTGGAGCTTGGTGTGTGACTGTCTGTGGACAATCAGAAAATCTGCTCTTCAGGTGGCCATCTCAAGTGTTGTTATGCCATGATAGCACAGCTGTGTAGAAAAACATTAGAGATAAAGAAAAGATTGCTAAATATTTTACTCTACGATCTCAAGCGTCTTTCTGTTAATTTTTTAACCTAATTCTGAACAACTTCTGTTTTAAAAAATTCTTAGTCACATAAAAATGAAAAAAAAAAAAGCACTTAAAAACTGATAATTCATCTGAGTCAACAAATATATATCTGTAAATATTTATCCCTAACACCCAAAACATAATGATGTAATGCTAGTCTGGCAGAGAAATGCTGCTGTGGTTCATAGGGGTCAGTTGCACTGGCACAAGAAAATGGTATTTGTTAAAAATTACTTGTTTCAATGGATAAACTGCAGCAAACTTCACAGCACAGCACAAAGAAGGATTTAGCTTTTTCCTGTATTACTGATCAGGACTAAGAAGAATCATCCATAACCTTTGTGATGTTAGGGTTAGTTTTCATGCCTTATGAAAGCAACACAACAATACAGTTCTAGGAAGCTGCTCCAAAACTCCTAAAGAAAAGCCACTTCCTATTTCAGTTTAGTTCAGAAACTATTGAATTATTTGATTTGTACAACTGGAAAAGGATCTTTGTTTTCAGAACTAAGTGGATCAATCTGAATACAGGGACTCAAGCTTTTCTGTGATGTGGACAGCTAACATATCCGTGTGATTTAATTGTGCCTATGTGCTACACATTTTGTTTAAATACTGTTTGTACCTTTGCCATCACAGTATTTTCATATAATAGTTATGGGTCAGGGTAAAGAGTCCCTTTCTGTGTTTCTAAAATTAAGAAAAAAATATCCTTTTCCTTCATGTTTTTCAAACCTACTTTGAAGACAAACCTTTGCTGAGGGAAAAAATCAATGGACTTCATTGGTTAACTTGCAGTATTATAGCAGCAATGTATTTTAGAATTCTTTAGAATTCTATGTGTTCATCCTATGCCACATGAATATACCACTATTGTTGAAGTATATTTTTACAAAAGCTTTTCAAAGCAGAGCAAGACTATTATTTCCATATTGAGTGCCATGGAATGAAGCATATTTTAAATTCACAATACTTCGTGAAAACAAAGGTATACAGTCTTGATTTAAACATAGTATACATGTAAGAGTTATACTTGCAGCTAGCCAGCTCCAGAGACATGAATTAATTTATTTAAAGCTGAATCTCATACCAGTGTACTGTGCTTTACAGCTGAGACAATTTCTCATAAATTATGGACCACGTTGTGTAATAGAGCAGGAATTTAATTCATATATGACCAATATCAAATTAACTCAATAACTACTTTGCCCTCACCTACCTCCTGCCTAGAAAGAGAGAAAATGCTCTCCTCTGAGGAGCAGACCGTGCATGCATGTGTGTTGGGGCAAACCTTCAGGTGCTGCTTTCCACTCACACTTGAGCACAAACCATGGCAGAGAGCTCTTTATAAGTGTCTGCATCCATGTGTTACAAGTTGGAGTTTTATAATAAACCTGACTGAAGAAATTTGATGAAAGAATAGTTTTAGGTAACTCTGTATCTTCCATCTTTAAGATACTGAGATGTGAAAGGCCTCACAGACAAAGAACAGGCATTTGTCTAAGGCTTGGTTCATTAAGATTCTAGGTGGTCCTGTTTGGCTCGTCCGTATTAATTGCAGCAATGACTTTTGGGGTCAGGGGATCATGAAACAGCCGGTCTGTATTACTTTGACCTAATTTCAGGTGATGTGGTCTAGGAAATAGTTAATTATATTTTTCAGTGACACATCTTTAATATTAGGGTGATTGATCTTTGTGCACTGTAGACCCTTGCAACTGTTTCTCATCATTAGGTTCCTTCTCTGTATTCACCACAAGACTTCAATACGCTCAGTTAAGTTTCATAAATTATGTGAGTCCTCAACCAGCAACGTGGTATCTCAAAGTAAGCAAATATAAAGCATACAGGTGCAAAGCTCTAGTGGAAACTCTAGGGACATTGAAGGAAAAAGAGAGAAGCAAATTATCAGCAAACATTTTTTTCTCATTTCAATCAACCCAAATCCCCCATCCTCAGGGGTTTCAATTAAAGTTTAGAATACATTACCTTTTTAGGCCTTTTGCAATAGACAAACCATACAAACCAGGAACTGAAAATATCAGCTCTTAATATAAAGATTTGAAGTACATTTAATATATAGCACCTCATAAATTGAGCCAGTAGTTGGTAGATTACACAGGGACTTTCCAATGAAAAATTATCTGTTTTACCAAAAGCCAAAATAATTCAGTGTGGAATGCCATATATTATATTCATTGCAAATATTTATGTTAATTCAAGCGGATATGAAAAGTGTGGGGAAGCTGGGAACTTGAATTTTATGTCTTTCACAGCACCTGTCACTTAACTGCCTTGTAGCCAGCAGCATATCCTTACAGCATTGATCTAATAAAATTCAATACCTCTGCAAAGGGACTCAATGCCAATGGCTGTGAGAACCTCAATTTTATATTTCCTGAGTCTGGCATATTTAAATTTTCATCTATAACACTAGATTAAATTAAATCTTTATGTTGAATATATAGTGAGAAACTGGATTAAGCTCTGAATTCTCTAGTTAACACTCACAAAGTGCTTTTTGTAATAATATCACTTGGATTATTTATCCTGTATACTGTTCATGGAGATAAATGTTCGACATTTCCGCCAGAACTCTTCGTCAAAAGTTTATTCTGCCTGGGATAAAGTTCAGCTGTTGTCACAGAAGTGTTTCATTGCAAAAGTCTGAGACCACTTCCATTACTCCTTTCAGGAATACAATAACAAATGTTTGGAGGGATAGGAATCACATGATATTCATGAACATTATCCAACAGATTATTTGCAGAAGAGAGACAGGGTTTTATTAGCATTTTGAATATGTATTTTCAAAGTTTTAGCTGAGTCCATAGAATTATATTTTCTTTTTAAGTCTCACTACATTGAAAGCGCTACATAAATATTAGACAGGGATTTCAAAAATATTTCTTAAATTTATTTTAAACTTTAAATAAAATTTCATTGATATACATATGTATTCTGTTCTTTTTCCACAGTACTATGTATTTTTAATGACAAAAATATTCACAGAGGATCAATAAACTTCAACAATCAGTCATATGTGCATGTAATATAAATTAGAAAAAATTCATCCAGTTAGGGTTTATCTTAGGTATCAGACTTAAGCAAGAAGTATGGATAGCAAATTTTAATGTCTGTTCATGATAAACAGATGTTTAAAAAGTAGTTTGAAAAGAATCATTAGATGATCTTGGCTAAAGAATAGATTTGACTTAACTGTACTCTGCTTAAAGACATTTCTACACACAAAAATCTTTCTGCACAGGAAAAACATAATTTCATAGTTCTTTGAGATCATGTAAATATTCTACACTTGAACACTGTAGCTTTTATACCAATATGATTCTCCTCATATGAGATTCTGATGTTTATGTACGTGATACACTTTTACTTTTGATACTAAAGATTTCAGAAGTTCTAAGCATTCTTTCTGGATGCAGTTGACCTTTCTAAATCAAATATACGTATCACAAAGAACAGCCTACTTAGCATAGCATTTGTCTGACAGTTTGTTCTGCAAATTCACCACTTCGCGTGCAGTGAATTAAACTGTAGAGATACAGAGTAAAATTAAGAACCACCATATTTCCTGATCAAAGGTTAGTACATGGGTTGCTTTGCATCAGAAATCTCCACAGTACTGGTATTGTTCTGCCTGGGGGGAAATGGTGGTTAGAAATAAGAAGAAATTATAATGAAGGCATATCAATCATCTGTTTTGCAACACTCACTCATACCATTTTTACATGCAGTTCTTAACTAAAAGAGCAGAGATATTTTAAATTCTTTTTGACTACACCCTGACCAAAACAAAAGTTACAAATTGTGATCTGGCCTAGTTCTGAAGCATAATTAAAAAAACAGCATTGAAATGTGTGGACTGAAAAATCAGTCTAATAGAAATACTCAACTATGTCACATCCCAGGCTGTGACACTTGAGACTCTAGAATAGACACAGGAAAATTTGTTAGCATGCTTCACGGCAAGAATTGCCTTAATGTAAGACAAGGCATGGCAGCTGGATCTAGTTACTCTGGAAAATTTGAAAGTTTAATTAGTTACAATGAGGTGAAGATAAATTTAATAGGTTAGTTTATGTGCAAAACCTGAAGATTCAGGTTTATATCAGGGTACTATGACCCACAGACAATTTATTGCAGTTTAATGTAAGAAGAGAAATGTTTCATTGACTCTAGTTTGCAAGCAATTAATTCAAAATTAAGATTATTATTTTCTCTTTCATTTGCTCCAAGCCTTCTTAACAGGATCACTTCCCTAAGTTAGAGGAGTGTTACTCAGTACTGAAGAGGCAGTTAAGCCAATGTGTATTTCACAGCAAAATCCATGGTGATGTGATGATTAAGGCAAATAGGCTTTCAATTCTCTAAGAGTAAATGCACAGCAGGATCATCTGTGGTGATTGTAACCTCCTCCCTTCGCATTGGGTTTGTGTGGCAAGGTTTTGGTGGCAAGGGGGTCTACAGGTGTTGCTTCAGCGAGAAGCTCGTAGAGGAACAGATGCCAGCTGGCTCCAAGACAGACCCACTGCTGGCCAAGGCGGAGCCCAGCAGTGACAGTGGGAGCACCTCTGGGATAATATAGTTAAGAAGGGAAGGCAAAACCTGCACACCACCAACAGAAGTCAGAAGAGAGGAGTGAGAATGTGTGAGAGGAACAACTCTGCAGGCACCCGGATGAGTGAAGGGGAGGGAGAAGGTGCTCCAAGTGCCAAAGCAGAGACTCCCGTGCAGCCCATGGTGAAGACCATGGTGAGTCAGGCTGTGCCTCTTCAGCCCATGGGGATCCACAGTGAGTAGAAATCTACCTGTTGATCATGGAGGACCCCACGCTGAAACAGGTGGATGTGGCCAAAGTAGACACTAATTTCCCCAAGTCAAGTCTTTTCTGCCTGTGATGGTAACTGTCTCTCACTGTCCTTATCTTGGCCCACAAGCCTTCCTTGATATTCTCTCTTTTCTGTGCAGCTGAGGAGGGAAGTGGTAGAAAAGTTTTGGTGGGCACCTGGTGTCTAGCTAGAGTCAGCTCACCAAACCTTTTAAATGCCTCTTTTCTTCTTTCTGTTATCTTTCTTTCATATGAAAAAACATTGAAACCTTTCAGGTCTGAGATTATGTCATCATTTGTTGCTCATATATAAAATTTCAGTCTGTGATATCAAGAAAATCATTATTTCTCTTTACTCCTTCTTACAAGCATCTCTGTTCTGGAAAAGTTTAGTAGCAACTTCAGAAACAATTGAATTAATAAGACCTCAGATATCTAAGGCCATGCACAGTAACTTAGTTTGTATTTGACTTCTTGCTTCAGTGTTCCATCTCTGTTCCAGTGCTATTGAAAAGTTATCCAAAATCCTGTATCTGGTTCACACTACTACTGAACAACTTTATATGCTTCCGCTTTAACTTTTTGAACTCATCAAATTAGAGATCTCTTTGTCCATTTGTTCAGAGGAATACGACATTTCTCAATGCACTTAACAAAGGCTCCTATAAGTGAATGATTTTAGGTGCCTTATATAGTCAGTGGTGAGAGAGGCACTCTCTGTTTTATGAACTGACTCACCCCCTGGGGCTTCTTATCGCTCTCCATTGTCTATACAGGCATGCTGAATAAACATGTTCTCCAGTCCTGTATTCTGCTAGCATTGTTTTGGGAATCTTTTGCCAGCATTCATGCTTTTTTTAAAAAAAATTATAGTGTTTTCAAAATGGCCTTGTTAGTCTGGTCACACTCGGAGAGAGCTAGCTGCTGTTTTTCAAATAATGATTTTGAAAATTCCAGTAAATGTCCACTTCAGAACCTTTTTTCCTCATAATTCAATGATGTAATTTCCTAAGACGGATAACTACCATTTCCATGTATGTGTTTGTGATTAGATTTTTGGCCTAAACCTCTAGAGAACAGGAAACTTGTTTTTGCCATCTACATGTAAACAAGAAGCCCTGGGCTGCTTTACAGCTCTGTCTGGGCAGAGCTTCTAGAGGTAGCAGTACTCTCTGCTGCATTTGTCACTGAACAAGGGGGAAAAGTGATCAGGCCAGGCCCATTTCCACTCAACATGTGTAGCAGCTTGGAACATTTCAGTAAAAGATCTTGTTTGGAGAGGAAAAAATAGCTTTATTATGCTCCACTGACAGAACAGGTGGCAAAAGACTGAACTCAATATTTCAGGGCACTGCACTGTTTGTGCAGTTTTTCAGTAAAAGGACTCAAAATACTGACAACCATGATTTGTGGGTTATTTGGGGTTTGGCTTTTGGATCTGCTCCTGTGGGGGTTGTGGTTATTTGGGGGGTTTTTATCCCTAGATTGCTAGTAACACTAAACAGTATCCCAGTGCAGTTTATTGAAACCACACAAATAAGGTAATTTCTGGGTTTTTTCATTGTTGGCTGGGGTTTTTTTTTCAATTTTCAGGCATTTTAAAATCTCATAATATTTACTGAAAGTTTACATAGCTGTATATTTACATTGAAGTACACATGATATTCCATAAATTAATTTGTCTCCAGATATTCCTGTTCTTTTTTGGATTAGTCTTTGTCATGTGTTACTGTACATCTTCTGTGGGGTTTACTGCTTTATATACTAGTGACATATCAGAGATTTGCATTACAGGAGAATTTTGCAATTTTCTGTGTTGTGGTCCTGATGTATGGTAATATGAAAAAGAATAAAAATGTGATGGAAATTAATTCCTCAGAAATACTTTGCATTTGATAATAAAACAAAGGAAAAGCATTCAGGATACATTTACTGCTACCATGCTGCAGGAGGAATGTAAAAAAAAAGTTATTGTTGTGTAGTGTTATCCTTAAATACGCATTCAAAGCTTTAGTTCTAGATCTGTTTGACATATTTAGAGCATGTGACAAGATCTTCAAAAATTTTCCACTTTCTCAACTAGCCTTCAACACTTGTGAAATAAACTGACTACAGAGTGCCATGTTAAAGCTCCATTCTCTTTTTAACAGTAATATGTTCACAGGGAATAGATTCAAGACTCTGGACTGAATCAGGCTGACAGTCTTGCGGTATTATTAGGTAGTGAACATAGTTTGTTTTGGCCTTCTTCCTGGAGTCTTTTGTTCTTTCATTGCTCACCTTTTTTTCTGTATTTTCAGGGAGAGATTATTTTTCCCAAGTGAAGTGAAGTGACCAAGAATATGGAAGATGGTTGAGGTTAATACTGCTACTTAGTTCTAATGAAAAGTCATGTCCTTTCATCATCATTTAACATCTTTATTATCTGAAAATAAAACTCTCCTTTTCACATTTGAATGGTGTCCTTTTGTTACTTTGCTTAACCTGTATGTATGTAACATGTATATGCAGTAATCCATTTAAATAAGAACTGATTAGCTAGAATTTCTAAAGATATGTGCAAACTTGATTTTTTTCATCGAAAAAAGTTCCGCTTTTAAAAAGTTAGCATTGATTTCACATTCTTGTAGAAGTGGCTACTCTCTGAGGACTTAAGCAGTTTGGAAGATGTATAATTGGTATCTATTTTTTATTGTATTTATAATTAGAGAAAATCTCTCAATGTTTTTTAAAAAATGTATCTGAAGGTGGATTAATTAAGCTATTATATTGCATGTTATGTCTATGTGTGTGAGGAACAGCAAAATGTATCACAAAAATGAAATGCTACAGAATTCCAAGCTTGGAAGCAGATTTTTGTTCTGATTGTTAACTGGGGCAAAGCAGGCTGGACAAAGATAGTAGCTCCTAAGTGCTGCGATGCCACCAACAGGGGCACTGGGCTCCTGCTTGCAGTTCCAGGGGCTGGTGGGGCTGCTCCGGGGGTATGGGAGGGCTGGCGAAGGTCCTGTATGGGTTCATCTAACCCACCGATGTTACAGGCGTGCCGAGGAAGGAGAGACAAGCAGAGGGGCTCCTCAGATGGTTTATTCAGGCACCAGGATTGTGCCAGGGAAGCGCTGGCACGGCGTGTTAGAGTTACAGATATACCAACACGAGGGGGCAGGGGAGGNGGGGGGGGGTGCTGAGGGTGGGAGGCAGCAGTGCCTGGCCATGAGGAAAAACTGAAACCTGGCCAACAGCACACTGCAACACCTAAGTACAGAAGAAAAGTTTTTGTAGTCTTGATAAATAAATAAGGTTGCATTAAAGTCATAATTATCTCCATTAGAAATCACTCTCCTACTCAAATAAAAACAACTCTTGTGATCCAAGTTATGACCTCAGTGCAATGGCCAAGGCAGGAAATAGGCAGAGTGCAGATGAAACACTGGGAAAGGTACAAGAATTGTTTTTTCTGTAAGCTGTCGCTGCCTTGTGCTTTCTATGAACACATATTAAATGCAGATTGTTAGCATCAACATTTTCTGCTTTTTACTAAGGTTACTTTTCTATTATCTGTGTCATACAAGTTTGTGTAATTTAGTCATTTCACTGAAGTCTTTCATGTTTGGCACCTGCATGAGAATTTATTTTGTTTTATTTTGTAATTCAGCCAAAACTAATTGCATGGTTTCCAAGAATGAAGCTGAGGAAAAAAACTTTCCTGATCTTTTCCTTGAAAAACTTTGCAATCACATATTTATAAGCAGAAAAGGAGATTTGGCAGCATTTTATTCATTAAAAAGTCTTCCTATTTCTTTTAGGAAAATTGTTCAAGTAACAGGATTTTAGGGAACAGCACTTTGGACATGATCACGAGATCTTTCCTAATGTTCAGTGTTGATTTCATCACTGCTTACGTCTCTCACACCTCTTATAACTGACCCAATTGGACTTTTGCCATCTTCACCGTGGAACTGAGCAGGCAAACTTTAAAGTACATGACAAAAGCCAGGTTTCCTTGCATGAGCTTCTTCATTTAGGGAAACAGTCAATATTAGGCACTGGACTGAAGACCATAACAGGAATTGATGTATTCATGATCACCTGTTACTGGTTTATTTCATGATATGGTGTAATGCCTTGTTTTGTGATTTTTAGGCAGCAGAAATAAGGACAGCACCTCATTCAAGTCTGGTGTCTTAGAGCTGGAGTGAGTGAAGGGTCTCAGAGCTCCTGAGTCTAGAAGAAACAGTGAAGGCAGGAGAAAGGAGACTGGTGTCTAAACTGTGGAACGTTGAAGATGGACAATGAATTGCCAAATAAAAACAAAGTCAAAATCAAAGTCAAAATTGATTACATAGGAAGATTGAAACAAGATACCGGTATATTGTTTTCAGGAAGGTCAGAGGAAAAATAAGAACTACAGAAGATGATTAATCCTGGCTTGGAATGTGGAGGAAGAAGTGAAGTAGTCTGGCAGACAGTTGGACATCAGAAGCCAAGGAGAAGATTGGATGGAAAGAAAACAAAAAAGGAAAAGCAATGAATGCTAATATTGGTTAGAGGACAGAAGAGTTAACTAAGTACAAAGATAAAATCTCTGAAATTTAATGAGAGGTGGCTGGGGGACATGAGGTCCAAGACAGGAAATAGGCAGCATAATTAATATTCACATAATGAATTTGAGATGAGGAAGCAAGGACAGTAAACATGCTGCTGGGATTACTCCTCTCCTTCTTTCAGTGCTGTGTGACCAAACAGTGGACAGTGGAAAGCAGGTTCTCTTTTGTGCAGAAGATGGAATAAAGCATGGAATAGAAAGAACATGAAATATGGTTTCATTATGATAATGAGGAAATCTGCCTGAAAAATTGTATTTAGATGATGATTTTAATGGCAGTTAGTGTTATATTAGTCTTTTCCTTTAAACCATCCATCTCAGAAATTCTCACTAGGTTTACAATTATTTGTTTTCATTCAATTTGTACTCAAGACTGAAAAAAAATTAATAACAAATCTTTTTAACATATTTGTATTATTATAATGCTTAACATGTACCACCACTACCAAAAAACATCTGACAACCCATTGAACATTTGCAAATACTTTTGACCTTCATTTCAAAGCATCTCTGTTTCCCCCTTTCTAAAACAGAGATATCAGAAATTCAACTAACCAAAACCTGGTCTGGAAAAAGTGGCATTTATGACACTACTAAACTGAATAGCACACAAAAAAGCACTTACAGGAAGCAATAAGATAGGCTTCAGAATGGTTTGGAGTTGTAGCGGTGTGCAGTGAACAAGGTATGGAGTCACATACTGACCAATGGAATGAAAATTAAAGTTTTGTCCCTAATCTGTAACTGAATGTTAGCTGTTCTGTGCTCTGAGAGAGGGGGAACTCCTCTGCTTCAAGTAGGATTTTATAACTCAATCTTACAGTAAAAAGAGTCATCATTTTTTGTGTATGTTTATCTTGGTTTAACCAACCACCTTACTGTTTGAATCTCTGACTTTATAACTGCTTGACTGTCATAACATGGTTCTTAATTTTTTAGTGACATATAACAGAAAATTGAAAGTTCCTTTATGGAAAAAGATACAATCATTTATTTAAAAAGAGGCAATTTTTTGAAGAAGATAAATAAATACAAAGTTTTTTGGTTTAAGTTCCTATTTTAAGATTGCCAGTTATGGCTTTTATTTTATTGAGAATATTATTCTGAGCATTCCAGTTCTCTGTGCACATTGTTCAGTGTGTTCTTTCTATTTTTATTAATTTATAATTTGTTTTCAGTACTTAATGTTTTTGTATGAAACATTTCTTTTCATCTTGGTATATCTTCCATAATGATATTAAAAGTAAAAATACGTGCATATGGAAAGGTTTGTATTATAAATAAAATTTCCCAGATAATGGCATATTATTGTTTTAAAAAGTTAAGAGTTTTATGACTTTTAAAAAGTTTGAAGTACTATACCTGCCATCTACTGGAAGTAGAAGGACAATGCATTTAAGTTGTATCATGTTAACTTAAGCCAATAGTATCTTTCTGCTACTCCATTACTTGAGCTTTTTCAGTAAAAAAATTATTAAATTAACTTAAACATGCATTATTTCATTTATTGTTTTATTTAGAAATTGAAGTATTAAAATTTAAGTCAGGTTTTCAAGTCCTCAAATTCCACAGATTGTTAATGAATTCATTTTCAATGAATCTAAACAAGTATGAAGAATCAAGTGTAAAAAAAACCTTTGCCATTTTTCCTGACCCATTCCACATGACCACCCATTTCATGATCTGTACAATGTGTACCACTGAATGAGGACAAATAGTTTTTGGATACTTATTTTTATACTTTTTTGGAAAAGAATAGTTATAGTATTTTTAAATTACACTTACATAAGCAAGTGGTCTTGTTGTTATTAAAGTGGTTTTATTCTCATGTGGGTCTCATTTTTAAGAGACTGGTAAATTATATTAGATCCATGTTCCTCTCTTCTTGACTTTTAGTTCTGGTCCCTTAAATCACAGTAATTTCTTTCCAGCATGGTCACTTGGGCTGCTTAAAAATCAGACAAAGTCATTAAAACGTGAAGACGTGCATTAGTCTTTTGTTGCCAATGGATTTGGGACAGTCTGACTAAAACATAATTTAATTTGGTTCACTAATTCAAAAGTACTTGTAACAGAAATAAAAAAAAAAAAAAGATTAGTTATCACTTCCAAGAAATAAGACTTCACAAGGTCCATTTTGAGATGATAAACAGTATTTTACCTGCATATTAACAACAAAGTCTAATATCAATTTTTTGGAAGGCTAGGTTTCCATCAGATCAAACTGCAAAAAGGAAGAGGAACAATTAAGTGTCTATTTACCTTCTTTAAATCTATAGTTAAAGAAATCATGACAGGCCTGAAAGGAAAACAAAGAAGGTCACCAGTTGTCATCTGAAGTTTTGCTGATTTCCTAAAAGATTATTATGGAAATAAATCTTTTCAGCTCCGGGAAGGTTCTTTTACAAGATTATAATACTGAATACCATTTAATTTTGGGTAATGCTTACTTTTATTGTCCATTGTTAAGACACGCTCTGAGTATTACATTCTGGATAATTTATGGCTAAAATTGTCATGCTTTTTTGGAATTGTTGCTAAGCAAAAAATAATATATGTTTATTATTCTCTGTTTGCTTTCTTTTAGTTTAATTACCTATATCGGTATATTTTATCACTTTACTAGAGGAAGAATGATTAAGTAGTAAAATTAATTTTCAGTTTCTTGAAAATTAAATTTCTTCTTTCTCACCCTGGGATAGAAAACATTCGAAATCTGTATGCCATTAACAGACAGACTTGGACAGTAGTTACTCTCACTGGAAAATATAAATGCTTTAGGCAAAGAAGATTTTGAACTTTTGCCTTCTGTTTGAACTGTATATATGCTAGTTTAATTTTGCAAGCATGCACAGGGCCTGGATTCTGTAATAATTATTTTCTTATTGAAGTAACATTTATTTGTTTATTAAAATAAACTCATTTATTGTGAATTATAAATACATTTTAATAGTGTCATCTATTAATAAAATATGTAACCCCCCCTTTTGAATAATGGCGAACTCCCTTAATGTGAGACATGCAGTTAGGCTCCATGCTGAGGCTGGGATTCCTCTGTGCAAAGGTAACCACACACAGCTAAACATCTGTAACCCATGGGCATCTGGAATACCCTTCTCATAGATGCTTTGTGCATGCTCCCCTGATGAGCTCTAACTCCAAACTCCACCGTGAGGTATTCCTTGCAATTTTCGTACAGGTAACCCTAAAGCTGTCAGGCTTCTCAGTAGGAGCTACACGCTTTTTACCTTCTGTCTCTGCACATTCTGGGAGAAAGATAGTTCACATAAACAATCTTCATATTTTCCAGAAATATTTTTTCTCTCTCTCTTTGACTTTAGAGAGGAAAAAATTCAAGGACAATAGAAGGGATTTTGTTTATGGTTGTTTTCCCCAGATCTCCATAGCTCAAGGCCAGGCCTGGTTAACCATTACCAGTTTAAATTAAACACTTCACATGCATAATGAAAAACAGGCCTCTTGTGTTGCTGCTGAAACAGAATGGTTCGCTTTATTCAATATGTGCTTTGATAGTATTCCAAATTCATCTTTCTGCATTTGGATAGGTTAAATGGTGCCTGAAGGATGTTTTGCACATTATTCCAAGCAGTGATGTGGGTAGTCCACAGCAAAAGAGGAAACATTAAAATACGGTTTTCTTTTTTTAAGGAAAATGTAGTCCCATATTTAATATCAGTGTGGAGCAGACATATGCTCATTCTACATTTCCCCATCAGAGCTGCTCTTTTACTTTATGTCAGGCAGATTTATGTGCTATTGGCTTCCCCACAGATGTGCTTCTTCTGCCACCTAATAGAAAAAGGTCTCACCACTATCTACTCAACTGATTCCCCACAAATATTCTGTAAAGGTTCTGTAATCACTTTGTTCTATAAATGTCTGAAGTTTCTTTTTCGTCATGGAGACCTACTGTGTGAGATGTTCCCAAGCATGCAAGGGTCTTACCAGTTAGATGTATTAAAATCAGAGGAGACGCAAAACAAAATGCTTCCATTAACTTCTTACTTGCAAATTTCTATTTCTTCTGAACTAAAATGAACTAAGTTAAACTGTGTATTTTTTCATGGAGTGAATAGTTTTTTCCTTTCCTTTCAATATTCTAGGTTGTCCTCATCAGTAATTTTGAGATTGGATTCTAGGAAAAATACCCAGTAGAAAAAAGCACAGTTTTGCTTTTATGCTGTCTGCCTTTAACACTGTAATTCTCAATGGGTTTTGCTAAGTTACCTAAATCAGATTTTGGCCTCACAGTTATGCCTGTAGAATAAGCATTCTGGACTGGCTCTGCAGAAAAGATTTTTTCCTGAGGTACCCAGTAGAACATAATGAGCCTTGTCTTTGATTTCCTCCTCTTGAGGCCATTCAGAACCAGATACCTTTTTGTGTGATATGTGCTATCTGTAAAATGATAAAAGGGTAAAAATCGTATTGGTTCCATGCACACATTTCACCAACTTGAGTAGGTGATAAAGGATCAAAGAAAATGAACGATTGCTAAATAATTTTTGGAATTAGCAATATCATCCCAGAACAGCTGCATTTGCCCGGTTAATAAACAGGCATAAGAAGAGAAGTGAGAAAAAGTCAGGTGGTTGTGGTTGATCACAACATGAAACCTAAATGCCCAAACTGAACTTCCAGATCTCCCATACATGTCACATCAGTGAATCCTTTGTAAGCTCCAGCTTTGTACTATCAGTGATGATATTTTTCATATCTCTCTGGAGTTTCTGGGGGAACTTTGTGGTAAAAAGTTCTATCTAGAAATTACAATACAAAATTTAAAAAATGCTTTGTGTCTTTAGCCAAATAAGTAGTAGTGATCTTTTATCATATAAATTTCATTTCTGTCTGAAGTAATTTTTTTTAATTAAACATAAAAATACTACCTGGATAATCATGTTTTGAGTAAATAATTTATCTGTCTATACACTTATTAATCACCACCTTAATTGCTAGGCAAAATTTTGGTTTCATTTAAGTTGATTATTAATTTAAGATACTTAACAATGTGTGTCACTTACAACCAAAAATAAAGAGGAACATAATGTTTTTTTCATTCTATCTGGTGTCCTAGAAAACCAATTCCTTCTTTAAAAAGACACTTCCTACAGAAATAAGAACTCTTTCAGCAGTAGTGTATCTAACACTAACACTTTCCATCTCTGTATTTTGTTAGGTACCTAGGAATTATATAGACACCTAGCATGAGCTACAGTGAGCTTTTACAGAGAAACGCCTGAACAGAGTGAAAAGATCATTAACAGCCCAGATTTCAATCTTCTTTATGCAGCTCAGGTATCACATGAGTAATTTGCTGTCCATAGCTTTGAGAAGCTCAAATATAAAGGCTACAAGAGACAGGATAATGGTATCTTGGTGATTATGCTGTTTTTCTAACTACTTCCAAGGCTTCTGCTTTCAGTTTTGCCTTAACAAAAAGATGAGCCTGAAAACAAGCCAGGTCCTTATTAAAAGCGTAACATTTACTAGCATGTCTAGCAAAAAAAATGTCTTGCTGTTCAGATTTATGTCTTTTGGCAGATTTATAAGGTGTTTATGTATAGTAGATTTGATCCCATGGACAAATGCTGAATTCTTTGCTTAATTCCCTAGGTGTTAAGAAATTATGATTGAAAGAAGTTCTTGGTAATAAGATTGAATTTTCAGTAACAACACTTTCCAGGATCAAAAAAGGTGGAACTTTTACCTTATTACAATAAGCATGTTTCACAACCACAGCTAAAAGGGCCAGCCAGTGAGGAAAAGATGTGTTATGTGCTACATCAGTCCAAACTTTGACATATTACTGCTCTAGCTAATATACAATTTATCATTTTTTTATTCTGACATATGCTCAGTAGGCAGCGGGATAAGATCATGAATTCCAGACAAGTAGTTGTTATAACTAGCTTTGTTATAGGCAGGGATTTATTACAAGTGTCTGCTGAAATGTTTTTAGATCATGGTAATTAAACCAGAATCATCTATAAATGTTTCATCCATATCCTTTTAGCTAAGAAGAACAATACTTCAGGGATTTATATTCTAAGCAATCTGGATTTCAGTAAGTATATGCATGTTCAAGTGAAATAATTCAGAAAGACAGGACCTGTGAAATGTATTAATCCTGCAATGTACTGCTTTTGCATGTTTGCTGTAGGGGAACTGTTACATAACTGTCTTTGGTAAAGGCTGCAGAAACCTTGGCCTAATCACATAACCGTGAATGGGTGCTTGTCCCAAGGAGTACTCAGAATGACATAATAGAAAAGTTATAACATAGCTTGCACTAAAGATTTGTTACAGTTCTAAATTGCAGGGTTAATATTTTCCATGTTTTAGTATTTATTATTTTGTAAAGACAAAATAAAATGCTTTTAGATATTACTGTTCTCATATAGTAACCCAAGTCACTGCTTTTCATCCATTTGGTAAACTTGAAGTTCTAGTGTAGTACTGCAAATAATGAAAAGGAGAATCCTCCCTGGAATACCTAATTATTTTTAAAAACTCATACACGAATCTGAATTTGCAGATATGGATTTTCTCATGATGTCTTTTTTATGGTATTCCTTCCCTCTTATTGTTGTCTATATATCTAAAAATAAAGACGTAAACCAACATCTTCAATATGCAACTTTTAAATCTTAATAGTTCTAGCACCACTTAGAAAAATATGTGGGAAAAACAGCATTCAAATGCTTTCATTGTAAGGTAGTTTCAGTATTTCAAATAAAATTCAAAGAGAAATGCACAATAGAGATGGCCACTAAGACAACATAATTTCACCACAGTGTTATTCCATTACATTTCTGTGAAAAACTAGTCTTCTTTATCAGGCTAATAAATCAAGACCCTCTTCCTGTATATAATTAAATGTTTGTAAAGAATTACAGTATTTAAAACATTTATTTTTTCTCTTTTCTTGTATTGTTAAAGAACAAATGGCTACTTAAGGAATGGAAGACAGAAAGGGTTCTGGCTAACAAGCATTTTAAAGACTTAAACAATACTAGCTTCATACACCTTCCCTTTACAGTTTTTACTGAAAAAATCATATCAGTAAATTATATCTAAAACATTGTGAACTATTCTGTATTTCTCTCTTCCTCTGCTAACCCTAAACTTTCCCAGATTTAGTCTGTGTGGTTGATAGAAAACATTCCTACTCCTCTCTCCTCTAACACCATTCCTTGACATCTATCATTTATCTATGTAAATAGACACACTCGTGTTAGTAAAGGTTTCAGCTTACGCTTCTGTGCTCTGCCATAACAGGAATCCACAGAAAGCTCAAAGTCTTGCTAACAAAAACCATGTCAGCTTAATCTAGTCCTCCATGTATGATTTCCCTGTTGTGATGCTGTGGATGTCTCTACCAGTATCTCAGTAAAGTCAGTGGTTGATTTAGAAGCAACTGAATGCCACAATGCCTCTGGCAGGAGCACCAGGAGTCCGCCCATGGTTCCAGGGGCTGCCAAGCTGCTTTGGGGGCATGGGAGGGCTGGCGAAGGTCCGTCAAGGTTTCACCTAACCCACTGATGTTACAGGCATACCGAGAAAGGAGAGACAAACGGAGGGGCTTCCCAGATGGTTTATTCAGGCACCAGGATTGTGCCAGGGAAGCGCTGGCACGGGGAGTTACAGTTACATATATACCAACATGAGGGGGCGGGGGAGGGTACAAACATCCTATGAGGTAGAAGTGAGGGGTTTGAATTTGGCGGGCTTTGTATAGGATTGCGGAATACAGAGCCCTCCAGGGGGGAAACCAGATAACGGGGTGGCAGGGGGAGAAATAGCAGTGCCCGACTGAAGCCTAGCCATAGCACACTGCAACAACTGAAAATGTGCTCTGTTGAGAGAAGTAGATATGTGGCTATCTTATGTAGGTATCTTTCTGTTATTCCCTCTGAGGGTTTCAGGATATAATAATAATAACAACAATATTATTATTATTATTATTTGTTGTTGTTGTTGTTGTTTTGTCTGTTTAATGTCTCTAGTCTGTTAATGCAACTGTCTAGAGAAGTAGGAAGAAAACCCTTACTCTGATCTCAGTGAAGTAAATGGGAATTTGGAGCTTTTGCCAAAATGCAGATTATATTTCTCTTAAAAGGTACTTTTATGGTGGGAAGAACATTGATAGTGGCTTAGTGAGAAGCTATTGGCCTAAGAAGGCAAAGGAACAGTCAAGATATATAAAGCTGTGTAGTTAATTAAAAGTATATGCAGCAATCATAACTCACAGGTGCTACTACTAAAATTACAGTGTATTCTGAAGAATTTTAAATCTTTTGAAAAGTCTGATGTTTTAGAGGTAGCACTTTTCTCCTTACAGCCTGCATCACCTGATGAACTTTACAATCTTTGTGATCTTTTCTCAATTGGTACCATTTTAAAGAGAGATATAACTCAGTCATCTTGGGAATTTTTCTTCTGTCCAAGAACTGAATACTCATCAACATATTTCTTATAAATTATACCGAGTAACAGACAAGCAAAAGTTCAGGGACTAAAATGAGTTTACTTCCATTATGCTGTTGATGGTACCAGTAAAAACATCTATTATAACCAGTGTTGACTGGTTATAAAATACTTTAAAAATCCATGAGGCTTTTATGTCACCAGTGTCTAATATTATAAAACTTACTAATAATTGTACAGTCATACTGAAATTTAATCTTAGTTTTGAAATATCTGTAAATATTTTGTCATAAACACTTTATACTTCAGCTAAAGAAATGTGCTATTTCTTTTCTGAGGCAGTGCAAGTCACAAAATTTACTGTGCATGTTCAGTGTGAGTGGGAAAAATTGGATTTACAATGTGAAATACATGCTGGAGTTTGCAAGTGAATTCCCTGAGATGTAAACTCTTATATATGGTAAACCAGGTCCCAACCTCTGTGTCAAATGTCACTGTGAATTATAATAATTGCAATTTATGGTAAAGACTAGAGTAAGGTTTGAAATGTGTCAGCACATATCATGAAGTAGAAATAAATTACAGCTTGTCAAAATTGACAGATTTCTGTTCGGTGCTTTCTTTCACTTTGACTGCATCAGACCTTTATGCACCCAGCAATTAACTTTATTACCATTAATATTCAGCAGTGTTGACAAGTCTGACACAGTAAGCCTCAGTTTGTATAAAAGTAAAGACAGTTTGATGTGGATTTATTGTATTGTCTCATAATTCACTGTTGAGAGGTAGATCTCGATAAATGAAGAACAAAGCTATTGACTCTGGTGTTGACTTACTGTGCCAAAAAGGATTCTGATTTTCTGTTTCTCAAGGTACACAGATTTTTGTTTGGAAATAAACAGTAATTTTATCTAAAGCCTTAGTAAAACTAATATTAATAAACTGGCATCATCCTGTTTATTATTTTCATATATGCCCTGGTTCCCTAGATATTTTTTGAACATTTAGAACAATTGTAACTATATATAATGTTAAATAAGACAAACATATATTAACAGAATGGTTTTAACTTCTCTCAGAAAATAAATACTTCTACCCCTGCTAGGTTATGGCCTCATAAAAGGAAAAAATAACTTTTCAACTATAGTGGGAAAGTAACTCCTGAGATCAAAGAAGTCCCACCAGTTGGTGTAACCATGCTATATTACATTACCCAACAAGGAGTTAATCACAAGAGAGAGCAAGGTTTTCCAGTATTTAAAGAAGCTTTACAGATGTTAAGAGTCTTAACAGCTGCTCTTTTTAGGTTTATAACATTTACTCATACTGCATTTACAGATTGTTTGTGCACTGTTGAAGCAATTATACGGACACAAACTTTAAAATAAAGTACAGATACAGGTTTTCATTTGGTACCACTTTATTTTCATAACATCTTTTATGGAAGAATCAGGAAGCCCTAAATTAACCCTTACCTCAGGCATTTCAGCTCAATAAATTAGATATTACATTACAGTAGCTGACAAAGTGACTTCTGTAGACGTTCTTGCTGAATGTGGCAACTTTTCTCAGTGAAGTCTCTGAATGGGATGAAAACAATAAGAATTCATATGAGCATTGCCTATAAGTTTAAGCTGTTTTCTTGCCTGTTCTTTCACATTGAATCTGAGTATTTAGAGGAGATTTACTTAAAAGCAGTGTGAGTCACTGCTGTATGATAACCCTTCCATAGCTATTTCAATATAATGAGATTGCAACACAGGTACAAGAAGAAGATGTTTGAGAGGACTCATGAATCCTACACAATGTATTTAGTGTGTACTGGACAGAAAGGAGATAAATGTCTCGGCAGAATGACTAAAACGCATCTTATTTTTATTTCTTGGTATCAAGGGGTTTTCCTGCAAGAACACCAGCTGAAGACCAGCTGGAACTGTTCCTGGGCTGTTATAATGTACATCAACAGTTCTTGTCCTAATAATGAAGAAAATCTACTTAAACTGTGATGCTTCTCCTTTCACTTTCTCATTGTAGGTTTATTTAACAAGGAACTGAGTTTGCTTTCTGTACCTTTTAAGGGACCTCAGTAAAGCTGGTCCACCCTTCAGAGTTAACTTGAATGCTGGATCTGGGAGTTGCAGATTGTGCTACTGCTGTCCCCTTATCTAAGGGTGGTGGTGCTTTACAGCCTAGATCACCTCCCCTAAAGAAGAATTTGATATAGAGAGGAGAGTGCTGATGGTGTTGGCCTTACCTTCAAGACCCCAGGATGAACATGAATTCTCTGCTCAAGGGAAATTTGTCCCTTTGTTTCCCAGGCTGTAAGGTAAAATAAATATGTCAACACTTCTCATGAGTCTTTAATTTGACCAAACTGTTTGATACATTTATAAGTACATTTGTGATTAATTATATAAATAATGAAATTATTAATAATTTTTAAAATAAGTCCTTTATTAAAAATGCTCACAAATCTGTATTATAAATTCTGCCTGAGACTGCTATGATTTCCTTTCATGGACAAAATTTTCTTGCTATTTTTTAATCTCCTATTTCTTTGCTATTGTAGCACATTTACCTGCTCTCATTTCTCCTGCTGAGTTCAATCATAATTTTCACCAGTGCTGAAGACCTTCAAAGCCAACCCAAGCTTTTTCAGATATGTATGCTGTGAAAGTGAGATTTGCAGTTGTGCTCGTGAAAGGGAGAGATGGAAAACTGCAGCCTTTAGCTCTCAGTTGAGTTCACCACACAAGTAATCTATACAGTACATAGTTGAACTGGAATAATGGGAGCCAGCAAGAAAACTGGGCCTTTATCTTGGCTACTTTGGGATCCTTAGGAATCACACTGAACTCTAGAGGAGTTTTTGTGTGCTGAGAGGTGATTAGATTTTATCATCCTTTTTTTGAATGAGGAAAACTAACTGCAATATTAAATTATTACCAATGGTGCACCTAGGGACAGGAACATTTCTTTAAATCTGTATTCTGCCCACTTTAGAGGAATACTTTGAATACAGGTCTCTGGAATATGGACAAATTGTGTGGCTCCTGCACACTCTTCGATGAAGTTTTCTCAGTCTTTCTGTCTCTCTTTTTTCTTTTTTTTTCTTTAATATGGATGAATGTCCACACCTGAGTTTCTTTGGCACTGTGAACATTTCTGATCACTAGATGATAGACTTAACCTTCTGATATTCTCTACTTTGTCCAACAATCAAAAAACTATTGAGCTGCAATGAAAGTTTTACCCAAAATATCTTATCATCTCAGTACATGTTCTCTATGTTCACAGAATAACAGAAATGAGAGTGACTGCTTAGATGCAAATTCTGATTTCACAGGTCTCCTGCCTGATAAATGAAAGCCCTGGCCATCCAATGAGAAAAGCAGGACAACCATATTGCTATCACAAATCTTGTCTTTGAGCTTTAAGGTCTCATTTTATGTCTGCATTTTGCAAATGTCCTTAAATGTCATTTTAAATGTCGACTTCCACTTTGGGTCCAGCCTCTCTGTGTCTTTTGGCAATTACCAGGAACAGAAAGATAGATATATTAAGCACTGGACAAACCACAGAATCACAGAATGGGTCCACTCCTACTTCTATGGGCCCACAATCAGAGTCATGCTAGAGACATGACACAGGACTGCTTCCAGGCTGTTGTTGAATGTCTCCAGTGAGGGAGA
>VYZT01059360.1:331-18910 GCA_013400735.1 Pomatostomus ruficeps | reverse complement strand
CTTTTTAATCATTCAGAAGACTGTCTGCTGTGTGCACTTGCTATCAATATAAACTCACTCATTTCTAGTCTGGAGTAGGAACATTTGTGTGTGGCACAGTATACATCTAAGGTAAAATTCACAGCTGCTGCCAAGTTTTATGGAAAGAAAATATTTTAGAAGTTAATCTCACCTAAACCGTCCCACTGAGTTACCATTGCACTCAGGTGCTGCTGACTTGAAATGAAATTTCATTTTTAAAATCTTTGTGGAAATTAAAACATGGAGGAGATTAATTTCAGACCATCTCATCTACGTAAATAAGAAACTCTCTCTTGAGCTGCTATGAGAAATCTCTGGAATCTGGGTAGACTACAGCTGGTTGTCAAACAAGTAAGAACAGCCTCCAGTGTCCTGGAGAGCACTGGGTAGAAATTGCCTGGCAGGTAGCTTTGTTCCTTGTTATTCACCTAAGGCAGACATTTCAAAATACTGTCACGGCAGCTTCCTTGTCAGAAATCAAACTTTCTTGAGAAGAAATCTGCCTTTCAATCCATTTCCAGATGGATTTGCAGACCAATATATTACTGGCAAGTTCCAATAAGCTTTTGTAGTCCACTTCTGAGTTTCTTGCTTGGTGTTTCTTTGATGCTCCTTCCACTTTTGTTAAATCAGAAAGAATGTGAGCAACTAAAAGCTGCCTGAACTCTTGGATGCCATTGGAAATGTGTTAGAAAACCCCAGGGTTTTCCCCAAAGCTGGTTCAGCTCTGGGAAATAACATCTTCAAAATCTCATAAGATTTCAATTTAAGGATTGGAAATGTATTTCTGGTTTTTTTATTGGAAGAGATGGGAAAACTTAAAATGAATGGTTTCAGGGGAGACAGATTTATTAAGATCTGAGCTGCCAAGGCCACAGTGATGTCCTGCAGGCACACATGGCTTAGTGAGGAAAATAAAGTGCATAAAATCAGAGCATTTATTTAGTCCTGGAAAGAAGGAGGCATGTAGAGGATGGTACCATAGCAAGTTCATGTGTGAGTCGTTCAGCAGATCAAAAGGAAAGCAGTGATTTAGCCATAGAAATATATTGTGATAACAGCCAAGTGTCCTAAGTTTGGCTAAGCCTGAATTTCAATAGTAAATATGGAGAACAGAATTCTTACTGCAAATAGCTCAAAGTCTAAGACAGTCAAAGTCAAAATACCATTAAGATAGCAAGAGAGAAAAATTCCAACTTTCCTCTATGTAATTATGAATTCCAAAAGGGATTGAGAAGTCAGCATTCACAGATGCAGTTAATGTTGTCTGTGGCCAGATTTTCAAAAATTCCCCTGCCCACCAGCTGGGTTTGAGAGTTGTGGGATTAAGAGATGTTCTCTGACATCTGACAGAAAGTGTTCTATTGCCTTAGAAAAAAGTTTGCATCAAGCAAGTCTTTTAGGAAAAGGTGCTACCTTTCCACCACTCATTGGCAGAATTTATCTTTGCATTTAATGCACATTGATTAGTGGGTGTAATTTTAGTGTTTTGAGGGCCTATTTGGGTGTTTCTTAAATTACAGTATAGTAAAACTACTGCACTTTTGTTCAGTGCAGTCTGTTGTTTTTCTTGTTCCAGGTAGTACTTTCTTAAGGCTTGTTTTGTCTTAAAAAAACAAACGAACAATCAAAAAAAAGTCAAAACCAGCAACTAGCGTCAGGATTATTTAAAAGATTCTGTTAAGTGTGACTGGCCTGGCTTTCCAGGTAGGATCAGCTGGTTCATGCTAGCCTGCTGCTTTAAGTGTGTGTTAGCTATGATAGCTAAGTCTGGATTTTGTTGACCTGGATTATTCTTCCCTGGGTATTTGAGTTTGGACTCGGGATTTTTCTTAAAGTTTTCTCATATAAAGATGAGGTCTGTTTCAAAGAGATCCCAGAGTAGTTGTGAGGATGATTTGGCTGTTGCCATTGTTCTCTTTTTTAAAATTCAGATATGCATGCTGCAACAGTTTAGAGTGTAATTTGCACTTAGTATGAAACCCCCATGCTGTCTGTCATCTGTGTGGCTCTTGGAGTGGATCCCAGGTGCTACAGGGAAGATGATCCACTGCTTATTTCCCATCATTCACCTAAAAGATTTTCAGGATGCACTGCTGCCTTGTATAAATTTCAACCAAGGCAAGTTTTAGTTGCCTTTTCTGGCACCTATGAAAATTGGATGGTCTCAAATGTTTTGGGGTTTTTTTCTGTGGTATTAGTCTTGATGGCAGCTGTGCTAATTTGAGCTGAGATTGACTGGAACAGTTGAGCAGAGAATTTAGAACTTGTGGACAAAACAGTACTGAAGTGCCTCTTGTCGAGAGCATGTAGGTATTTGGATGGGATCAAAATAAAGAACTGGGACACATTCAAAATCCCAAGGCTGAATCAGGGGAGGTTTAGGTTGGGTATCAGGAAAAGGTTTTCCACCTAGAGGGTCATTTGGCACTGGAACAGGCTCCCCAGGGCAGTGGTCACAGCACCAGACTGACAGAGTTCAAGGAGTGTTTGGACAAAGCTCTCAGGCACAGGATGTGACTCCTGGTGTGTGCAGAGCGGGGCCAGGAGTTGGACTCGATGATCCTGATGGGTCTTTTCCAACTCAGCATATTCTGTGACTCTATTCTGTGATTCCTGTTCCAGTTATGAAAACATACAGGTGTACTCAAATGATCTGCTAATCTGTTTGTATTGTGGCAAGAGAGGCTACCTGTGGGTTTCCTGCAGGAAGAGGTAACGCAAGTGTACTTGAATACTCTTTGAGACCTGGGAAGAGACACTTCAAAGTCAAAATGTAAAATAAGCTGAAAAGAGGACCTGGAGCTAGGAAATGCAGGATCTACAAGACTGGTTTTAACTGCTATGGTGTGTTAGATGCAATGTAGTGTGTTTCACATTCCTTGGCAAGAATCTCTGTAGGTCTCTCTTACTGTGATTTTTTTTAATATAATTATATCCAGAAGAAAATGGGAGAAAGGGAAAGGTGTCAGTCATCCCTTGTGCCTCCACTCATTCTTGAGCTTGCTGCTCCGGGTTCCCATGCCTTTTCAGTTATTTTTTAACAGTCATTTTTTAGCACTTGTTTGGCACTGCAACCTAAGAGCCAAGAGCCTATTCCAGTGCAGGCTTCTCACCAGGTCACAGAAAGTTTGAAAAGAGAGAAATTCATAGGTTGTTTTGAAGCCTCACCCTTATAAAATGGTGGCAAATTCCCTTTTAGTTCCATGTAGCCTTTGTCAGGAGAGTACCTGTATTCCACAGTGTTTGGCAGGAAGAAAATTAGAAGTCATTAAGGCAATTATTCAAACACTTAGGAACCTTATTACTGTTATTGAGAAATATTAAGGTTTTCATAACATCATGTGCAAAGTGGTGTTTCAAATTAGAAAGGAAAAGCTTTCTCAGGAAATCTTAATGGATTGAGCTGATACTGTGCTGAGCAAGCCCTTGTTAGGACATGTTGAAATTCATGCATATACTAAATAGAAGCACAAAGGGAAGGGTTTTGATATCTCAGCAAGGTCTCAGCAAGCTGACTGGAATGTCACGAAACTTGTGGGAGTTTGCCATGACTTGGCCAGAATTGAGGGAGATAAGGGTTTGGTAGTTTGGAGAGTCTTTTAATCCTTTTCAAGTGTTTGAGCCTTCTCCACAGTGGTCATTGGGAGTGCCACACATCACAGACTTCCCTTGGCATTGGCAGGTCTGAAGCCTTTGTAGCCGTGGTATCTGGAGCACGTGAAAAAAAAGCAGCTTTGCCCATGTATTACTAAGAATTACCACATATTTTTATAAACCATGTCCTTTTTTTTATTGCATAGAAATAGCAGAAAAACCTGTAAAAACAAGGTACAGCATCCAATACAGACTACTGTACTTTTTATTCAAGTAAGGGCCTAGAAATGTTTCTTCAGAGCAGACATCAATACAGGTGTGAAGGAATCCTCGAAACAGAGATGGAGGGGAAGAAAGGTCCTGCCCAGCAAGGTGTCTGTCCATTTTGGGAGAATTTGAAGAGAGAAGCTCGCTGTTATGACAGGCATACTCAGCTGCCTTGACATTTTACTGGAGTTTGCACCTTAGCCATTGGCAAGCAGTGTTGTGTGCTGAATATTTTGGCTACAGTTACACAGGTAAAATCAGGTATCATGATTTGCTTTATTAATATGTGGATCGTTATTTTCTTCAGTCAGTTTTGAGGACACAAACATCTCTTTTCAGCTCGCAGAGGGGCGATTTCTGCATCACTAAAACAGGAGCTATTCCAGATGAATATTTGGTATTCTCACTAGTGTTCTGGGCAGAAACTGTGAGCCAGCCCATGAAGTTCGAAAAGATAGCAAAGCTCATTCAGCTGTGCCAGCATCTCTAGTCTCCAGAGTGTCCTGTGGCTTGCATTTCATGAATTTTAATTTTAATGTCACAACTTTCATTGAATGACAGCCGGATCTTAGTGCAAGACTGAAGAGCCACCTCAGTGAGAGTTTTAGCAAGGACAGTTACAGATTTTCCCAGTGGGCTCCCTCTCATTGTGTTTTGTGAAGTCCCAGAGAAGCTGCAGTTTTGCAGGAGGAGAATATAGAGTTACCAAGGACGTGTCTAAGGAAGGTTGGCTTGGGTCCTCTCCGTATAGAAACATCTTTGGGTAGTTCTACAATTCCTGATCCTTCTTGCATCTCTGCTGGAGGGAGTCTGAAATCTGGAGGAATGAGCAAGCATTCATTTGAGTCAGGAAATACCTGTTTGGTGGGGAATCAGAACCAGGAGGTGGCCCAGAGAAGATTTGCGGTATGGTTAAAATGTTTTATTTGTTCAGGAAGACACTTGCATGTAGTTTCTGGTGAAATGTCTATGCCAAAGTGGCATTTGTTGTCCTTGGCAAGTTTACTCATATTCTGAAGTATGTGTACACATTCAAGGATGTGTTCCAGAGCAGCTCTGTGCAATAATCTGGTTTGTAGAGAATTTGAACACATTAAAAATCCCCTACTTTTAGTAATCCAGGACCTGGATATTCCAATGGAGAGTGGGTTTCCCATCAAGGGCTACCCAAACCTCAACAGTTTCACTTCAGAGAGTCTTGAAAAGTTGTAGGTTGAATTCCTTAACACTGTTTCATGTGATCTTAAAACATCAAGGCAAATGGTTGCTAAACTAAAGCTTTACCTTGAATTATGCAGAGGTCTGTCACTAGAAGTTAGCCTACCCTTGATTAAAGCTTAGGGTTGTCCATGTGTTGATGTAGCATTGCCAGCATTTGCGAATATCTCGCATTTGAAGAAAAAAAATCTTTTACCAGGTGTAAATGTGCAGTGCTTTGGAGCTGAATGCAGATGTTTAGAGATTGTGGTGTGCTTGATTTTTCTGATGCTTGTACAAGTGAAATTACTTGGACTGCAACATCTGGATTGATGTTGGACTAAATAAAGCAGAGGACCAAGGCACAGATGTCTGTTCTGCAGTCCTTTCTGGAGCTTTGCACAAGTCTCAATGCCTTGACCAGGGCTTCTGACAGCTGCTGCTGTATGTGCTGAAATTCCTAACCTCCAACTACTTCTAAACATGCAGCCAAATCCTGGTTCCACTTTGATTTATTTCTAATTGCCTCAGAAGGTGAAAAAGAGGCAGCAGTCAAGAAGGCTCTTGGGATGTTGGTTATATTTAGGTGTTTATCTTTGCTCCTTCTGATTTGGAAATTTTCAAACAGCTTCCTTCCCAAAACCTCAGGAGTAGAGGGAAATAATCATCTCTGATTTTACACAGTTTGCAGCACAGTAAGTCACTAGTTCAACTTGTGTGTGTGCCCTCTGGAGCACAGCACAGAGCAGTGATGTCAGGAGGCAGCCTCTGAAAATAAAAAGGAATTAATAACAGACGAACAAACAACTGCTTGCTCTATCTTTTCCTGATATTTTGCATGCCATTTAGCTTGTGATGAAAGCAGCAATAATTTGCATCTCTAGGTCTGCTTATTGCTTCCAAACAAGTAGCCTTTTCTTTAGTTCTTTATTTTTTGTTTATTGATTTATTTCTTGTGTAGTGTTGAAGCTTTTCATATGCTAAATAAAGCAACAAGGGAACCTTAGACCCAGGCATGTTAAGATTTCCACAGGTAGGACATTTGCCTTCAAAGTCAAATGCACTTTAAACCATTGCTCAATATGAAATCGTAAATTTAACCAAGCGGCATGATGCCTTCATATTTTTCCCCAGTTTCTGGCCCTGAGACACCAGTCTGTCCCTGTGCTTGCTTTCATGCCCTATGACTTGTCATAGAGCAAGGACAGCAGAGGTAATGTGGTTACATGGGATCAGTATGGGGGAAAATGCCACCTTAATCCTGTGTTGGATATAAGGAGTCTGATTTTCACCTTGTGCTCCAGTGGAAATTGTGGTGAGCTTTGTTTGACCCAGCTGAACTGCTCTTCCCTGGAAGAGAAACAAGCCCCTGATTTCCTCTGAGGTTCAATGCAGAAGGCACAGCTTAGCTTCTGTGTCTCCACTGTCTATTTAGAAATCACCATTTCCTATCATGGCAAACGGAAATCTTATGAGATTCTCAAGATACCTGTGATGGACTGCTGGCTTCACTGAGATTTGATGGAAGTGAGCCAACAGGCCCTAAAGCAAGCATTGTTGGAGCTGATTGATCTCAAAAATTCTATTCATAAGCCTGAATAAGCAGTGGATATGTCTTCTCAAGGACCCAAGCTCCTTTTGTGGCTTCTGGCAGTTCAGCTTGTGAAAATATGCATAGACCTCTGGTAGCTGGAATGATAAAGGAATAGCAATTTGCATATCCTTATTGAATACAGAGACCAGCATTCATTTACAAGACAAAGCATCTTAAACCTAGGTAATGAATACAAATGAAACTTGAAAAGGACAAAATTAATTGGTACATTTTAATTACAAAGTTGTATTATGACACAGTAGGCAGCCATGGGTCTCACTTGGGTTTCTGCATTTAATGGCATTGTCTTTCATCCACACTGGAGTAAAGGAAACTGTTGGAGTTGATTTTTCTCAGACCTGCTCTATTGTCATGAGACTTCTGTGTTCAGGCAGAAAAGCAGCCGCCAAGAGCAAGAGGCAGGTCTGTGTCTGCAGGCGCTGTGCTATAGCATGATTGGATAAGTCTTCTCATTTATTTGTTGTTCTGTTCCTGTTTTCTTGTTTACCTTCATTTCATTTTTGTTTTCAGTTGACATGTGGTCAGTAGGGTGCATCATGGGAGAAATGATTAAAGGTGCTGTGTTGTTTCCTGGCACTGATCGTATCCTTCCTAGCAGCCATTCTGGCCCCAGTAGGTACTTCCAACCCTTTCCCTTCCAGCCCCTTCCCAATAGACTAGTGCTGACACACCTCTGTTCTGTACCTAAAGAGCTGGGTTAAGTCCCGCTGCGAAATCCCTGCAAACCAATATGTCAACAAGCCATTTCTGCCTCTCAGCAAAAGCCTTAGGTGGAAACCGCAGTAAGTACAGCATGAGGAGATGGAAAACAACACCCTACACAGTTCATCAGAATTGCTTTCTGCAGCCAGTGACCACAGTTTTGTTGTTATGAATATCTCTTTACTAATTTGGTGGTGTGTGGGAGGGGCGTGTTTCATAAATGAGAGGGTTTTTTAGAGGTCGTGGCAAGGTAGGCACAGGACTCCGCTTACCTCAGGGTGAGATGTAAGAGGTTCTTCATTTCACATACATCTCTGGTTAACTCAGACATGAATCTCAGAAATGCTTATTTGTTATAGACTCGTAGAGTTGCTTATTTGCTTTGTTTGGTTGCTCTTCAAGTGGTATTAAAGTTCAAAAGTAGGAAATGGCTTCGGTTTGGGCACAACTTCTTCCCAAGACTAAAACTATCACTTGGTAGTAGTTTAATGACTCAGAAGTCTGGAACTTTCTTGGGAAACTGGTGTAGTGGACTTGGGTCTGTCAGCTTTTGTTGAATTACATGGAGCTATTAGGTGGAAGCAGAATACATTCTTGACATCAACAAGAAGTGATTTATAGATAAGCCCACTAAATCAGTGGACAAGCAGACGAGAAATATGTTTTCCTTAGAGACCATTCTGCACTCAGGGCTGAGGCAGCCATATTTCTTATTTTGTTCCATGCTTTATTAAAGTTTTGATATGTACTTTAGTATTTATCAGGTTGTGGAACACTTTTTTGTGTATAACAGTAACTGAGATCAGTACAGCCTTGGTCTAACTGCAGTCTTTTACTGTCTATAGGATCATGAATATGAGAAATGGACATGGCCTGCCTACACATTTTCCTTCTATTTTAAATTCTGTGCTTGGATGATGGAGGAGTTTCCAGGCTTTATTAATATTTATGTAACTTCCTCTGAATATGTGTACGTGTACACTTGTGTGTGTGTATGCATGTACTTACCAGTTCATTTCAGCCCTTCACTTCTGACCTCATTTACGTTTTAAAGGATTCAAAATTTTGATCAAAAATGTGGGAAAAGTATCATCTGAGAAGCATTAGAAAAATGAAAATAGGTAATTATATCATTAATATATCATGTCTAGAAAGATTCTAATTTGTGTTTTGTCCAAAATGCTAGGTGAGCATACCCACACTGAAATGAGCAATACACTTTCCTTGTGTTTTTATATGATCTGGACCACATCTCCTGTGCCTATGTGAAAGTAAACCTTTCCCTTCTGTGTGTTAATGGGAATCATTAGCACCTATTTGTGCTCCCGATTTGCCGTGTTTCTGGTTTCCTGTGAATGTGGAGTGAGACATTTGAGTGTAGGAGTGAATGTCCCTCGGTGTTGTAGTCAGAACTGGTTTTATGTTCATAGACCTACATTTTATAAGCTAGCATTTAAAGATATCCCCAAATAAGCCCAAAAAGAATTGAGTAAGTCTTAAATAACGCTTCAAAAACTGGTTTCTTTGACACAGCTGCACGCTTGTTAAAAAGAACTTGCACAAAGCCTCTATAATTAAACCATTGTGTGCCGTCTATCACTTCTGTAACTCCACAGAAATTGTCATTACCAGCTGCTGATTTGTTTGGGATTGGCCTGTAACTGAGTTCACATTCTTCATTTTTATTTGTGACACGTTGCTAAACTTGCACTGTGTTTTCTGTACTGTTCTGCTTTTCTTCTGCTGTTCCACGAGTGCCAATTCCGTGGACAGAGACCGATGCCGTTGCTTTCTTTCAGGCTACTCCTCAAAGCCATCTCTTCTCTAAATCCATCCCCCGCACCCCTTGCCTGCTGCTGAGCAGCCACTAGCAGGGGTTCAGCACTTCTGCCTCCTCTGCCGTCTGTGCAGCTGAAAACCAGGCAGGAAGCTGCAAGCTCTGACCCAGCCTGCTGAGATCCATGACCTCGTGGCATCCTCTGCCTTAAACCTGCACAGAAAGTGCTTAGCATCGCTGTAAAAAAGATTATTTCTTCAGACGAATGATGGAGTTGGGCAGCTGGATAATTCCATCAGCGGGAACTATAAGCCCTCAGAGCTCGAGGGCAGCATACTTAAGGATGTATTTAAGTGCAGGAGCAAGAGTAATTAAACATCCATTTCTTTAAAAAAGTTTCTTCTTCAACATAAAATGGGTTAAGCCTGGCAGTGTACCAGAATCTGCTATCAGCATTTTTTTCTTAACAGGCAGTGCTTCATTTCACATCCACACTCTGATCTGAAGAGTATTTAATACTAATTTGTGTCAATTTTTATGCATAAATAACCATGAAAAGCAGTTTTGAAGCTGAAAGATTGAATATTCATGAGAAATGCACTGTCAGTCTATATTTTACTGCAAAATGTACTATTTGCCATTTTCCAGTGCTTAAGGAGTATAGGTCATTTGATACTGTTACTGTTTACACAACTATATAGTTAATTCAGCTAACTTTAAAAATTTCAGTAGCAAAATTCATCAGCAGAAAAGCAGAAAATGCCTCTGAGTAAGTGCAGAATGGAGTGCTTAGCTAGGCTGCAGCTCTGTTCCACTCCTGTAATCCATCTGAATTCACTGAAATCACTGGGGTGAAGCTGAGAACAGAACCCACCTCAATTCTCTTTTAAACTCCCAGTTGTGAAGAATGATTTGCATTGTCCAAAATCCTCATGGTCTTTACTGATCCTTGAAATTTCACTATTTCTCTACCATACTGGGTCTATGCATGTGATGCACTTAATTGTGTGCTAAAGCTTTTTGGGGTTTTTTTCCTTTCTATTTTGTTTTAATTTCATATGAAACTTCATGTCAATGTTGACAGCAGTAGTTCTGCTTTCAGAAAAACAATTAGCATGAAGCTTGCATGTAATTGTGCCTTGAGCAAGGAGAAAATGGTGACATGTTTTGCTTCAGGTGCAATGTGACAAGCTGGCTGTACCTGTGAGTCTGACTCTTGTTCCACATGTGCTCCTCAAGATTTTCTGAGGGAGACTCTTTTCTCATTGCTGCATAAATGATCTGGAGGAGTGAAGAAGGTGCCCTAGTCCTCTGGTGAGCTGTGAAAGTGGTAGTTACACGTTTTTTTAGCCACTGCAGGCATTTTGGGCAGACAAGGATAAATGTACCTTTAAATCCTGTCGTTGGGAAAGCTTAGGAAGACAAGCATATATTCACTAGAGAGATGTGATGTCAGCTGCTCTTAGTATATGTCTGCACAAGCTTTTGCAGCCTAAATCCTACCTTATTCTACAACTGCAATCGCACCATGCATGTTGTAGGCATTGGGGTATCAGGTGATTGCCAGCTCTTGTGCTCTGTGGAAAGTGTCCTTAAAGATGTGCCAGCTCTGTTCTGCTCCCTTGTCCCTGAGGGCAGTTTCCCAGAGGGTCCTATTGACTCACTCCTCAAGCAACTTGAAGTTTGTTTTCCAAAAATTCAGGGTCCTGACTTTGCTCTTTGCCTGGCCCATATCCCTCAGGACTGCAAACTCCACCAGTGCATGATCTCTGCAGTCCAGGCCGCCTTCAATGGACTGCAGTGGTGTCTTGTCAGTGCTGAGCTAACAGCTGGACTCAATGATCCTAAATCAGTTTTGTGATTCTGTGAAATTTCTCCCAGAAGTTGCTAGGCATCAGTCTTACCAGAGCTCTTGAAATCTTCAACCAGTGCCAGGTGCTGCAGCAGATGTGTTTGTAGAGGAAGTTCTCCAGCCATCAACAGATTTGATGAGTTTATACTTCAGCTGAGCTGCTGAAAAATTGCTGGGCAGAGCTTCAAAGCCATATTGTGGAATTTGCAAGATAAACAGGGCCTTTTTGAGCTCAGGAAGGACAACTACATTTCAGAAGACAGCCAAGATCACTAAAGAGTCTCACAGAGTTAAGACTTACTGCCTCAGACCTTGTGTTGAGACTCAGTGCTCAGAAATTGAAGAACATGACCAGTGTGAGATGAAGAAAATAGACAGAAATACTGTAAGCCATCAGTACCCTTTTAAATCCACATTTCTGGCCATTTATTTTCAACAAAAACAAACCAGTGTTTTTCGAGACCCATATTCGGAAACAGCAGTTTCACCTTTTGATAGATTCTTTTCAGGCGTAGAGTTAATTTACTTACAAGCTTCACATCAAATTGATCTTAATTGCTGGTGAAATGCAGAGCAGAAAAAATCAGGCAGTTTCTGAAAATACTTTTCAATACACATATTTTGCCTAATAACATTGTCTAGATTCCATAAACAAATGTTGCTGTACTGAGTCAGAATGATCTACAAAGTCCAGCTATATCTGTACACAAGTCATTATAGCACTGGCCATAATAGTTTTTTAAGAGATGGGGTTGTACTTTCTAGGATTAGTTGCAAAATTATTTTTGCAGGCATCAGAGAAAATCTCAATAACTGCCCTAAGGCTTTCTCTGCTTTATGCAGAAGATGCAGGGACTTTTCTGACAACATAAAAGAACAGGTTATTGGAAACTGTTCCAGTGAACCTTCTAAGAACTAATTTTTGGTACATTTTCTTTGTCAGGAATCCTGAATTGTTGGAAAAAGACACAGACAGAGACTGCAGAAATTTTGCACAGAAGTCTACTGTGGTCTTACCTGTTAAAACAAGTACAGATTTAATGGTTACAACAGTAAGAAAAACAGCATTTTGTTATTTTCAAGGTATTATTGGCAGTTAGAAATCATAAACTCCTTAGGAAAAGCAGCTTTGTGTATTTGCACAATAAATTAATTCTGCTTTAAATCTGAGATGAGAATTATACTCTGTTTGAAGAGTAATTTTTGGTGTGGTTTTTCTGTGAGCATCCATGCTCAATGAGCAGTGCTTCCATGGAAACTGTGATGTTTGTGAAGAAACCACAAAAAAAATGAATGCCCAGGCTGCGAAAAACCACTCCCAACACTATTAAATGGATGAAAGATTATCTATTGCTTACTTAATTATTTTCACTACAGCAGTGTAACTCTATTAGAAATGTTTGTACTAAACACAAATTGTTTGAACTTTGACAGTGTACTAACAGCTTATAATTTTATCTTGTAAAACCTGTCATCTATATGTAAATATGAGGAAAAATAGAACACTTGCTCCTATCCAGTAATGCAACTCGGTTCATGCATTTTGACAACTGCTCTATTGCATATTTATAATATTTTCCCATGAAGAGTTTTTATTTCCCTCTTTATTCAGACTTTTCTCTTTTCTGACTTCCCATCCTTTGGGTGATGTATTCAGCTTTTGCTTCTTGGAAGTCAGAGGAAATGTCGAGAGAGAAGTGATGCAAAAGATTGGTAGAATATTACCGAGCTGAGGGTTGTTGGAGTTGACTCAGCTGATATACACTGATAGATACATGAATATATAGAATGGTGTATGTTGTTGAATATTCTTGAACTTCAAGGCCAAAATTTGTCCTTCCTTAAACACTGGGAAGTTGAGTAACTGTTGCCTGTTGTAAAAACCCATTCATAAGGGGGAAAAGGAGCTTTTGAATAATTACACAGATGAAAACACAAAATATTTCTGTTTTCTCCTGATTCAGGAACAGGAGCAAGCCTACAGTTTCCAGGAACTTGTTCTATATTTTGACCTTGAGGAGCCTATTCTTGATTTCATATCCAAGTTGCTGCAGGTAACACCTGAGATAGAAAAGCAAAGTATGAGCCTGTACCCACTTCACTGACAGCAACAACAGTAACATTTTAGGATTGTGCTGCACCACTCAGATCCTACTTCCTGTACAGACTCCTAGGTGGATTTATAAACACTTGTAACATTTTCGTGTTGTAACACCTGTGGATGCCCCATCCCTGGAAGTGTTCAAGGCCAAGCTGGATGGGGCTCTGAGCAACCTGGTCTGGTGAAAGCTGTCCCTACTCATAGCAGGGGACTTGGAATGAGATGATCTTTAAGGTCCCTTCCAACCCAAACCATTCTATGATTTTATGATTTGCTTGCTGCTGTGTAAGCACAGATGCTCAGCAACTGAATGAAATACCAGCTAAAGAAACTAGTATTTGAAAATTTTAGTTAAGGAGTCATAGATGTGCATCCAAAGTGTTAATGACATCTGGACAATGAACACTGCTATCTCCTAACTCCTGAATGATCAACAGTAAATTTCTGAAGTAATTTATTTGTGCTACATGTTATTTTTGTTATCACCACATGTTCTGTTATACCACATAAATAGCAATTACTATTCTGAACGTTGCACGGTATTCTCTGTTGCAGTCTAATTTTTACAAATGCCACATTCTTCTCAAAGTGTTCACCTTGGAATAGAAAATGCTTTATAGTTACTGTCTTGTCAGATGGTAGCATTTTCAATTCCTTTTGTGTGGGGTTTTTTTGTAAACCATGTTGGCATCAATATGTAAATTGTGGGACTGTGGAAAAAATATGAATGTGACACTGGTGTCTCCCACAGTGAAGCTCATTTAAAAAGAGAGATGCAATTAAAAAATCAAAAATAAAAAGTTGACCTATCAACTTTGCAGTTGTTGCCACGATTTGATGCTGGGGAGGGAAATGCAGAGCTGTTCATCGTAATTATTCTAATTTTGACAAGTTAGCAGCATCAAAAAATTGCCTGAAGTGGAGCAGTTAGTTTTTGTTGGTGGAATATGTAGGTTTAAGGAGAAAACAATTAGAAAGGTGGTTCTCTCAAGACTGAGTTTGAAAAGAGATGGTCTTCCCTGTCTGTCTGTTACAAAGAAAACGTCCTGTATCTGTTTTGTGTTCATTGTGCCTACCTTAACAAAAGCAAGGTTTGACATGTCCTGGGTTTAATTATCTCCAGAAGCAGCACATTTTTCCAGAAAGAGCAAATCCTGCTCCTGTACAGCAAAGCTGGTCCAGAGATGCTGCTTGATAGGTGGAGAAAGTGCAGTCCCAGGTGCCGGGCAAGGAAGCATAGATTCCCACCAGCACCACCACCATCCAGCACAATTCCCACAGCTCTGTTACAAGCAGGAATTCTGGTAGAATTACTCATGTTTTCCACACCCCAGTCCATAGATACTGCTTGAGGAGGATTTTAGAAAAAGTCTCCTCTTTCAGATGAACAAACATGAGTGATTAAGTTATTTGTATCACAGTACAACTAAAACATCCTAAGGCAAACAGTAACTCCTCCTGCAAATCCTTACTATTGAACTTAAATATAATTCTTTGCTCAAAAAAAGACTATGATTTACATAGACATGTCATGAGAAGGAAAAAGAAAAATTATTGTGATTTTGAGGCTAGGTAGGATGACAATAATTTGTTGTTTGAATTATTTTTTTAATTACAAGCTACTACATTGTACACTGTAGAAATGCTTTTAATATTTTCTGATTGAGACAGAGAAGTATTGTAAAGTTTGTTTATAGCCAAGCTCCATTTTCTTGTGGTTGTTTGGAAATTTGCAGGAATTTAATTTAGCTGAGGTTTACAAGCCAGCTGAATGAACAAAGCACTGGTTCTTAATCCACACTTTTGAACTACATTACATCAATGCACACAGAAAAAATAAATACAGATAAACTTCCAGCCTGTGCATGTAAATAGATGACTTTACTGTGAATCTGGTTTTTTCAAAAGAAACACTTTTTTGTTCACTCAAAATATTATTTTCCCATTAGAATTTTTGTGCCTTTGCTTTAGAAAGATATACTGCTTAATCTGCAGCTCGACTTCTGGTTATTTTCCAAATAAATAACCAAGTATTTAGAAAACCAGGGANNNNAGAAGTTTTCCAGGGAGAACAATCCTTAGGAGAGTACAAGGCTGCAAAGAGAAAAGGTGGGTGAGGCAACCTGAGGCCTCAATGATAAATCTGCATTGAGAAGATACACATTTTAGATCTATTTTCTTAGATCTTTGCTGTAACTCTATATGGCCATCTTAATGTTATTAAATGCCACAGTGTTAGTGCCAGAGGCAAGCTCATAAACCCAGGTTAGATCCCGTCTTCTGTCTTAAATCATACAGATGCTATTGTGGATAGTTGACACATTTTCCTTGATAGTGCTTGGGGCAATGGACAACTGAACTGATTCAAATAGCTTTTAAGCAGTCATTTAATCATTTTCCAGAGCTTTGGGCTGTAATTCTTTCCAACTTTCAATCTGTCTCACATTTGTTTAATTTCAAGGGGAAAAACAGGGTCCTCTTTTTTTCTTCTTTAAGGGATTTTTTTTTCCTTTTCTTTCCTGGAAAACTTCTGTCAGAGTTACATGATCACTAACTTGTAGTACCATTTTTTCAATAACATCAATAGTTACAATCTCTGACTGATTAATGTAACCTACTGTAGATTTTGATTCACATTAGGCTGTCCTGTAGTAACGTTTGTTTCCTGCAGAATTGCTGAAGCTAATGCTGACTGCCAGCAAGAGAAAGCTGCTTATCTTTCCTTTGAAAAGTAGACCTCAGATTTTTTTCAAAGCCTTTTTTTTTTTCTTAAATCTGGTACCATGATGAGTGCAATCACCGGATGCATCACAGATGCGTCACACATGCTGACTGTATAAAACATTGCAGTGAAATGGAGCCGGACCAGCATTCTGCAAGAACTTTGTTACATTCTTGCACATTTTCATGTATTGGACCTAAGAGTATAATCCAGTGCTTGTAAGGTCTAGGTAAGTGGAGAATCATTACTAGAGAGAAACTGTGTGTGTCCGTCTGACTAAAAAATTATCTAACTGCTTTCACTTAGCATGGTTTTGTTATTGCTATTATCAGGACAAAAACAGTCCTGAGTGCTCCATCATGTCACTCTGTGTATGTGTGTTCATGTAAATGTATCTAAAGAGCAAATGAATGTATTTTGTTTAAGGGTTTTGGCAGCATATGAACAATGTAAGTCAGAAATAACACAGTAAAGAAGCACAATTACCCATCAGAACATTCAGTTACTCAAAACTGGTCCCTGAAATTGCTGTGACATAAAGCCTGACCTTTTGACTCTTGGTGAGAGCCAGAGCTGCAAAGGGTTCAGTGCTGTCCTGCAGATCACACTAGTCAAGGAGCAGAATGTGGTGGCTCTGCCAGTTCCACTGTCTTTGGCTCTCGTTTTTGTACTGATGGCTCCATCTCAAAATGTCCCAGTCATGGGTGGTAGTTTGGTTGTGTGCTGTTTCTTAGTGAAAGCCTTTCTGTCAGCTTAGAAGAAATGTGTGCAGTGGGCACTGGCCTACTGCTGTCTCTGGATTTTCCATCTCCTCTCTCCATCACCCTGAGAGTGGTTCCCACCACGCAGAACTCCTTGTACTCTTTTCCCTTATTGCTCATGCCTAGGGCATCCTACTGCATCTTCCCTCTCAGTGTGTCCAAGTCCACATAATTCTGCAGTCCCAAAGATCATTTTTCCTTTGGCCTTCACTAAAGGCCTGGGAGATGCTTCACCTGCTCTGTGCAGGGGTAACCTTCCTTGAAGCAAGCCCTGTGCTTGGCCCTCCCAATTTATCAAGTACTTCACTTACCATGCACAGGTAATGCTTCCAGTGATTATTTTAGAGCTTGGCTCTCTCACCCTTAGCTTCTCTTGGCACAACTAACAGCATCTTCCTTTCTGTACTCTCTGTTCTTCTCTGCAAAGCATTTACACACTCTGCATTCTCAAGTTCCCCAAAGAGATCTGCTTCTGGAGCAGTCCAGCCAGCAATCACTGAGCTGTGTTAACTGGAACACAAGTTTAAAATGGCAAACCATTTTATTTCCTAATAAAATATTTAATGAAATATTCAGGCTACTCCTTGAGCAGCTGTAGTCTTAGGTAACTTTATTGTTGTTGCAATCGTTTGGTTTTCTGTTGAGAAAAAGGTATTTTTCATAGACAATACAAGCTACATACAACCTACTAAGTGTGTGTGTGGGAGGGGCTTTTCTACATAAATCTTTACTTTAGTTTTAAAAATAAAAAGTATTCAGAAAAATCTTTCCAGACTGCTGCTATTTCTAGCAACCTTTTTCAGCTGAAAATAAAACCATTCAAAACACTGTTTTAGAATTCTTAAAGCATATGTTTAAATAGTTTTCATTCCTTTAAACACTTCTGAGTAGTAAACCTGAAATTTCTAAATTAAGTATTTGCACTTTTTTGTTCAAATAAGACAGTTCAGGTAAATCCAAATTTAGTCTCTCTTTACTTTTCAAGGTATGTGAAAAGACTGTTTCCATTTCCCTAAAATAAAATACTTTTTTTTAATGCTGAAATTGCTACTGCTACCAGGAACTGGTTTTTGCTTGACTTTATTTTTTTTTCTTGTTATCTGTCTTAATATTTGGAAAACTCCTCCACACTTATGACACTTATGACAATAATAACTTAGAATAATTTTTTAAAAAAAGAAATCTCTGTGCTGAAATGCTTTGAATGTTTGTCTTTTAAAAGCCTTTTCTTTCCAGTATGTTCTTAAAAAAACTCACTTCAACATATTTCTTATGTACCCATGGCTGCATGTAACCTTCTTTTTTTTCCTCACGTAGTCATCAGGTTCTTAGCTCTGTGAATTAATGCGATGTAGAGATGCTACTGATAATATGCTTTTTTTTTGGCACAGTAAGTCTTGTTCTGAACATGGCTGAAAGAGCAACAGAACACCTACCAGATGCCTAAATGTTAGCACAAGAAAACTAAAAAAATCAACACTACAACAACAAAAAAAGCTCAGTATGAAAAACCTGTAATACACCTTCTTTTTAAGCATTAGAGCCTGTTTCTCATTAGTCAATATCAGTTTAGCAGTGTAGCTGCCACATTTTCAGTTAAAGAGGAACATCTGTCTACACCCGTGCATCATTTGTCTATGGAAAATGAGTCCCAGTGCGTTCTTAAAAAATCAAATTGTTTTTGAGGGGTTGCTGGTTGGCTGGTATTGGAAACATTAGCATCCATGAAGTTATTGGAGAGAGTAAAATGCAAAGCAGAGGAGTGGAAAAAGATTTTTACCCTGTGCAGAACTGCTTTAAGCCAGGTGGGTCACACCCTCCACAGAGACTGAATAGGGAGGCAGGTACACAGATTGTTCTTCCATGGTGACATAGTGTTAATTATCTGCATGTAAAAAAGGGAGTTCAAGTCACTGGATTTCAAGTTTAAAGAAGACGGGTAAGAAGTGTTGACCCAAAGAGAGGAA
>VYZT01059359.1:19742-50351 GCA_013400735.1 Pomatostomus ruficeps | reverse complement strand
CTCCCTAAGCAGGAGAAGAAGATCCTGGAAATGGACTGACCTGAACCCCCACACCCTGCCCCCTCACATTGTTGGTGGGAGGGAGGGAGGGTGGGGAGGGAAAAGAACAGTGTCTTTAAAGGTTTAGTTTTACTTCTCATATCTTCCTTCTAACTCTAGTAGTAATAAATTTCACTTTATAACTTAAGTTGAACCTGCTTTGTCCTTAGAACATTTTCTCCCCGTTCCTTATCTCAGCTCATAGACCCTTGTATTAATTCCTTTTTTTCTTTCTCCCCTTTCCTTCCCTCCTCTACCCAACTGTAACAAGAAAAAAAATGAGTGAGCAACTCCCATGAGTACCTAACACTTAACCAGAATCAAACCATGACACATCATAAGGTGTAGTGCTTGTTTGCTTTCTACAATACATAATCACGTTGTCAATAAATGACCAGAACTACTCCATGCTTCCTGTGCTTAAAATATCTACATTTTGCTTTTTCACCAGTGTCTCTTCTCTAGGTTGAAGAGTCCGAGTATATACTTCCCCAAGCATTTCATTTTTAGGGCAGTCAGAAAGATTTGGGTTTTCTGATATAATTTTGTTGTCTTTGAAGCCTTGTGCTCCTTGATCTTTCCTTGACCTTACATAATAATTAGCATCTCTGCTTTTTTGCAGTTAATTATTTGGTCCCTCTTACTGAACTTCAGCATTCTCAGACAATTGTTCCTTTAGGGTTGTGGGTTTTTTGTTTGGTTGGTTTTTGGTTTAAGTAGGACACAGATTTGTGGTTTTTTGATAATTCCTTCTTATTCCTAATAAAGCTCCCTTATGCTTGTGCTAAGCTTGGTCTGTTATCTTTTGGTCTTTCTCAAACATTTATGGATAGGTGGCAAGTGTTCGCTATGACCACCCACCATGGCATCTTTAAACAACTTCAGTGCTGTCCAAAAAAAAGAGATTTTTATATTGTAACCACTTATTTTAGCTTCTTTATAACAAGACCCCTTATTTTTGTGTAGTTAGGATTTTTTTTTAAATTCATCACTACAATAGCAGACTTCCTGGCTCTAGCAGGAGGAAAGACAATGTTGGACATAAATAAAGTATTGCCACTGTTCCCAGCAGCTCTGTGACAGTCACCAAGTCCTGCACATTGGTGATGACTTCTCATTTCTTTTCTTTGTATTGTATGTCCATAGAATAAGAAATTGTCATTGTCTGAAAGGTCAGCCCACACAACACTCCCCCCAGTGAAGTTTACCCAGTAAATGAGGGCAATTATAATCTTCTTTTATTGTTCATTCCTATCTTCCTGGATCTCCTTCAGCATGCCAATCTCTGTCATCGTCTTCATCAGGCAATCTGTAATACAGCCTTAGTGCTGTATTTTGCCTACATGGGACTGGATTTTGATTCACAGGGTTTCTATTACTTGCTGAGAAGGTTTGCTTGATTGTTAATTTGGTTTGACTTGAAGTTTCTTTCAGGCTATATTATGATCCATTCACCTATAGAGATAATTTTGTGTTTTCAGTATAATTTTTCAGATTAGTATTACGTTGTCCATCTGCTTCTCCTTCCACCAAATCTCCAATATATATTTTATGTATTTATATTCATTTAAATCTAAATACTCCCATCTCCCCTAACTGCTAGTATTAAGGTAGATGCATACATAAAATTACTTTTCACTTTCTTCTATGTGTGTCATTGGCATTTGTTTGTAACTTGGAAATTTCTAGGTTTTGTGCTTTGCTTCCCCTGAGAATGAAGAGTTCTTGTAATGTCAGGATGTGTTCTCCAAACACTGTGCTCCTCAGCACCCTCCTGCAAGCACCCTCCTGTACACCATCAGCAGCTGGACCCGCCCTGGGCACACTCCCTCCCTTCCAGACATCTTTCTAGTCTTGATGGTTTTGATATCTCTCATGTACATAATTTTACAAACAGTGTTACCTGTTCACATCTGCCTGGCCCAAAGTGGATTACCAGGATTATTTTGGGGAAAGCTGCCAAGGAGTTCCTGCTCTTTTATCTCCCCATATATCACTGGGGATGGTGGCCACCAGCTCCTTCCCAATATTTCCCAGAACTCTAGCAAAAAGCATTGTGAGATCTGATGCTTCTCAACCTACAGGCAAACCAGGAAACAACCTGTGCTGTAATCACAAGCCCAAACAGAGATATGTTTAATAAGCAGTAACCACAACACATAAGATGCCCACCCCAGTCTCTCATATGCAACAGTTTCTTGTAATGTCACCCTCCTCACAAAACTCCTCAAAAACAAACCTACTTCACCTTCAGGAAAAAGGTCTTTAGACCCACAGGCACACAGACCATAGTAACAATCACAGACAAATAACAAATAGAAAAGGAAAATGACAAAGCAACAATGACAGTCATCATGGTCTCATAGCTGACCACAAGTATGTGAGATGGCAGGATCTCTTATGGACTGAGGAAATTGTTGTTACACCATATGAACATAATATCAATGAACTATGTTGAAAGAAATGGATAGGTAGAAGCACATCCTGTCATGCATGAAATCTTTCCCAGTTTTTCCAGAGCTGACCAAAACAGCCAGGCAGAGATTTTAAACTGGTGCTGTTCTGTCTCTCCTCACACCCTTTGAGGAAGGTTTATGATGGGGCTGCAAAGACATCCAAGGCCCTCACACTGCAGCTGGCTTCATGGGCCCTGATGGGCTCCTTAAACTGAAACAGCTCCAAGACTTTGTAAACCATGGTAGAGACCAATTTTCCACCCCTTTCCTTTCCTTCTCTGCCTCCTCTCCTGAGACACTGAGCATTCCCTTTTCAGTTATTTTCTCTGAACTGAGAGGGGGGGAAATGTCACATTTGGGAATATAAAATCTGGAAAGAATGAGAAAAAAAGAGACAGGAAGCAGAGAATTTTGCTGGTTTGGCCAAAAACTTGCTTTAGGGGTTAAAATGGTTGTATTGAAAAGGATTTTGAACTGCTCCACATTCGGAAATCTTTCATTGGTTTTACAGTTAGGCCCTTGTTGGCCGAAAGACCTCAACTGTGGCAGTAAAAATCCTACATTTGTGAGTTTCAGAAACTAGCAGGAGCCTCTCTTTCACTTCAGCAGGAGTGTCTTTTCTTTGATTTTACTGTCTGCATTACTGTGTAGTTTCTCCCTTCTTTATCATCTGCTTCTCTCTGTAACAGGGAGATATAGCACATCATTAAGAACAAGTAAACACCATTAAAAAAATTCCACCTCATTGTCACTCTGTTGTTTTGAATTGGATTATTGACTCTTGAATAATGCCAGGGCTAGAGAGAAGCAGGCAGAAACTAGCTTTGAACCCCTCTGGGTAAACAGCCTCTTTACAGCATCAAAAGAAATGGGTTTATTCTAACTGCACACTCTAGGTGGGAGAACCTTAAGAGCTTTTCTGAACTGTAGCTCACACTCAGATGGCCCTATTTTGGGCAAGTTGCTGCTGACTAGCTAGTTTTCCTCAAGCATCGTAATAAGTATGTCATCATAGCACTAGAAGTTTAAGGAAGGGGCTCCACAGCATCTGTAGGATCATGGTGGGAATTGAAACACTAGTCCTTGTTCTGTGACAGATAAAAGATCTCACAAAAATTCAGAGCGTAGTTGATTTTTGACTTTTTGAGACCATAAAATGGCTTCCTTACAAAGGAACAGAGAGATGGGACACTCTCAGCAATGTTGGGAAGATGTTGTGTCAGTGGGAGGAAAAAATTACTTTAGTCAGGTAGGTTCTTTGGTTCCAGGAGGTAGGGGGAAATACTACCTCCAAGCTCTGCTCTAAGGAGAAGATTCTGTAGTGTTTCCTTGAAATATTTTCCAGCTCAGGGTGCACTCTCTTGGGTGAGAGGGAAGATGAGGTCTCTGTCAGACACTGCTACCAGGTTGTCCCAGGAAACGGAACACAAGGAAGGGTGAGAAGAAACTAATCACTTTTATTTAAAAGAAAAGAAAACTAAAAGTAAGTAAATTGTAAATATGCTGGTAAAATGACTCCCTGTGAGTCTTTCACAGACTAAGGTTGGCATATGAGGTCTTTTCTCACAGCTCATCTGTCCTTGGGCTCAGGATATGATGGGAGATCTTCAAATAGCTATTCCTCTGCTCCTTTTGAATCAGTCTGCTTTCACTTTTGTGTGTAAAGGCGTTTTTGGTTTGGTTTTTTTTTAAACCAAGAAGCACAATGACATCTTTTAAAAATCTGTCTTTGGCATTTTCTAGCACAAACAAGATGGGGTCTCCGTTTCTCAAGAGATGATGTGCTCCTGCTGTTTATTCCCTACTTAATCCTCCAAGTCTGACATCAGTCATCTCCATGCAAGTCACTGAGACTTCTCAGGCATAGGATTATCAATGATATGAACTCCAGTGGGGAAAGCAGAGCAGGAGTGGATGCACAGTAGAGGCAGAGGGAGAGAAGCCTGTTTTCATGCAAAGACAAACTCATAATAAAGTGGGTTTTGGAAGAGAAAAAGTGGAAGCAGCAAATATGCAAAATACAGAAAATGTACCTGTTATCCTGAAAAAAAGAATTGTCAGTGATCCTGGCAATTACAGTTCCATTAATTTAAATTCTATCCTCAGGGTGAAAATGAAGCAAATAGGAGAGACAGGAGGAGGAAAGAGAATCACTAAACAGCTGGAGATAAAATTTTAGTAATGTAATTTCAGTAATATGCCAATGAGTCCTCAGCCCCGTTGGATACTCTAGGCACCACTAAAGTACAAATAATAGAAGAATAAATCTTTACAAAAAGATATAAAAGGATTTAAAATAATTAAAGTAGTAGTGCCTACTGGAAATTCGGTTGCTACACTGCATTTTGGTTTTCCATAAAGTATTTGATATTGCATCTCCCATGAATGTACTTGAATAACTAATTGAGATTGGCTTCTGTAGGAGAACTGCCATGGGGTTTACAAATTGGCGGAAAGAACAGTAGCAAATTGTAATGATAAATGGCAGTGTTTGATTTTGGGGGAGGCAGCTACTGGGGTGCCACAGGGATTGGTGTTATGTCCTACCTCATTTATCACCCTCATTAATTGGTCTGGAAGAAAAACAAACAGCACATTAATGAAATTCACATTCAATGCTGAACTGATGGGGAGTTTTAAATCCTTGTAGGGATGAATAAAACAGCAAAATCAAAAACATTCAGGAAAAAAAATGAGGTGCAAGGACAGGCAATCAATTTTTTTTTGAAGGAAGTAATGCAAGTTCTAGGTCTTGCTTGGAATATTTAGGAGAAAAATATTGACAAAAACTGATTCTTTTAAGAAGCCAGGTATTCTAAAATGTGTGAGAATATATCCCCTGGAAATGCATCCAGTCTTAATTACAGATCTCAGGTCATTAAGTCTAATGGTATATTAAAGGTTTGGAGAAAAAAAAACTGAAACCCCCCCCCCCAAACTGACCCAGGAGAATTGGTTTATTGACTAACTACTGTACTGAGTGATCAGTCATTAGGTAAAGTATTTTATTACCAATGTTGTAGCAACTGTCTTGTTCTGGTGTTTTTTTCTTCTCTCTTCTCTTTATGTGTGTTCAAACCTTAGCAAACCTGAAGGTTCTTTCTATATTTTTCCTTTATTTTTCTCTTACTTTGTCGTCTTTGTCTTTTGCCTATTTTTTATTCTCTTTTCCTGATATGATCTACAATTAATCACCAAGAATTAACTTCTTGGACAGACCAATTACTTGATAGATTGCAATGTTTCCAGAAGCCAAATACATCTGCTGCTCAACAACACTAAAAGAAAACTTCTTGCAAAATAGTGAGAGACGTATAACAAGGTATTTTTGTATTTTCCTTTTGTTTGTTCTTAGTACGACATCAAACACATTTTGATGCTAAACTTAGCACATGCTTGAGTTTTCAGGACTGTGCCTTGGTAATTGAATGCTTTCACTTAAGTGTGATTCTCAAGACTTAATCTAGTTCTTACTAGATTAAGTAGTAAACGTAAATCAGAAAATATTTCTCAGTATGGTGTACTGCTTTAAAAATATCAAAATAGTTTTTGTTTCCTGCACAGAGACTTTACATCATTGGCTGTTCAGGATTCCAATGACGTTGCCACTAAAAGGTTGACAAAAGCAGAGAAGAAACAACTAATCTATATTCAGCATTATGTCATCAACACCTTCCCAGAAATAGGCAGCATGGGCTCCTTGAGGGGTATAGTACTGGTTTTTAAGGGGAATGACGGTATAACATATCCAGAGGAACTTTCCATCAGTTTGACAGTTCTCCAGCACTGAAGCCTCCTCTCCCTTGGCTCTTGGAAGTGTTGCAATGAAAGGTGGTAGAATAATGGAATCATCAAGGTTGGAAGAGATTTTCAAGACCATCTACTTCAACCACAAACCCAACACCACCATGATCACCCCTAAACCATACCATCAAGTGCCACATCCAGATGCTCCAGATCCTTCTGCAGCTTTATGGCCCTTCTCTGGACACTCTCCAGCACCTCCTGGTTGTGAGGCGCACAAACCTGATTCAAGGTGTAGTCTCACCAGTGCTGAGTAAAGGGGAATAACCACTGCCGTGGTCCTGCTGGCCACACTATTGCTGTTCCAGACCAGGGTGCCATTGGCCTTCTTGGCCACCTGGGCACACCTGCCTCATGTTCAGCTACTGTTGACCAGCACCCCCTTTCTGCTGAGCAGCCGTCAGGCCATGGGGGCATGGTGGGCAATCTCATTTAAGACACTCTGCAGCAGAGCTGATGAACAAAGAACCTTTTCTACATGGCTGCAAATACAGCTGGCATCTCCTGTCCTGTTCTAAGCACTGCCTCACTGGAAAGATACTGAAAAGCTGGAGGGACTTCAGAGAAGAGGCACTATTATTATTAGGTAGTGGAAAGGCTTGATTGATATGGAAAGATTAAAAGAGAAAACTATGTACATCTTGGCAAAGCAACAACTAAGAGGAGATACGATAATCATCTCCAAATAAATTCAAGGAAAATCCCAAGAGGAAGAAACTTTGTGCAGGCTAAGTACAATGGGGCATTGCATAATAGGATGAACTTCAGAGAAGGAAAACTTGTGAAGTTTGAATGTTAAGAAAAACTTCTTCCTTTCTAATAAGATATGGAAGATCTATGGACAAACATTTCTCCAGGACTGCTTAGACTATACTGGTCCCAGTACAACAGAAGAGTTCAGCAGCCATTCCACAAGGATCAAAAGAGGGAACACTCTCCTGAAGTCAGATGGCATCTTCCTAAAGCCAGAGACACTAAATAGCTAGCTGCTAGTTTTTGTGAGAGAGACATCCTCTTGTTTTTGAAGCTGCCACGATGTGTGTTGTTCAGTGAGATTATCACTGGTGCTGCATGCACTGCCAGCCTGCTCATTGCTTCAGCAGGGGGCTGTATGCTAAGAGAAGGGCCATCTGTGAGATGTATTCAGTGGATTTCCTTTATTAAAGGGTTGAGATACATGAACTTGCAATAACGAACAAAGAAAATGGAGGTGCCCAGTATATTACAGTAAAACAATTGAATTACTTGCCAAAGGGAGACCTTGACTGTAATATTGCAGCAAGGATGTTTGAAAAGTATCTGCGGCTCACAGGCATTATCAGTGCTGGATTAGTAGCCATGTACAGTAAACTGCTGCCTACCAAAGGTATTGATTCGCCAGGAAGGGCCAAGAGGGATGGGCTTTTTTTTCATTTATACAGAACATTTCAGGTCTGGCTACATAAAGGATTGCAAGGTTTCACCCATTGTGTCAGGTGCTGATCTCTGCAGGAGAAGAACTTGAAGAGCAGAGAATAGGTTTTCAATAAAAGAATCTAGGATACATTAAATAAGACATTACTCACTGGGTCATATGTCCATTTCTTTAGCTGCAATAGCAGTAACAGCAAACTCTCTAAGCTGCTCTGCAGTAGTTCTCCTAGCTATACTTTTACCCCATGATAGATGTGAGGAAATTTACTTAGGGGTGACCTTACAGGGGAATGGAGGCACTGTAACCAACTCTACTAGATACCGGCACAGCTGAACTCAGCAGCTTGAGGATCCCAGTTTCCCTCTGTGCCTGAGCTCTGTCAGATTACTTCACATTTATTCAGCCATGAGTGACTGCAGAGGTTACTGGTTACCTCTCTGTCACTTAATCAGGCGTCCATAACCCAGCTAACAACTTATTTTCCCAGAGGAGCTAGATATTTCCATTATCTTTTTGTTCCTTTATTTACCGGAATAGTGATTCCCTGTTTCTATTTCTTCACCTTCCCTAGGCCTGTAGAATAACTGTAGTGTTAGCAATTATTTATGGGAGAGCTGCTGATGCATGTGACAAGAAATATTGCTAATGGTGATGTCTGTTAGTGTGTAAAACAGCTCCCCCAAGTAAACTGGTGGAAGTCTCATCACTTGGATGTTTTAAAACCATCCTGGACAAAGCACTGTAAAATATACTGCAGGGAACAATCTTGGAGTGGCAGAAAGATTAATAATGGATTACTCTCTCATTCAGCCTAGAAAAATGCCATGTGAGAGTGTTCAGAATACTCCAGGGGTGTGCTGGTTTGGCTTGTTCTTTCGGGGCTCTATACTGGCAGCGCTCCTGTGCAAACACTAGGTTAGATTTGTCTTTGGGAAGGCAGAGAGCCAGAGGGAAAGGGGAAAGAGCAAATATGAGAGCATGGTATGTTGCATATATTGCTCTGCCCACCCTTTTTTTTAGGACATTCCCCTTCACTGCCCCTGTGCTAGTCTTCACCCTCACACTGCAAACCTTTCCCCTTATTGAAGCATTTCTTGGCTCTTATCAGCTTCACATCCACCTGCAACAATCCTGAAAATCCCATGCTTTTCATCTTTTAGTTCCACTTCCCTTTATGTTGTTGCCAGAGTCACTGGTGAACCAATGGTTGGCTACTGAGAAAAGACTGATGTGCTCAACCCCCAGTAAACCACTCTGATGGTTTTGTACAGATGTGGCCAAAAATACACACCATGAAGAGATTAACAGTTCATAGGGTTACACTACGGTGCGAAGAGCTCACTTTAAACTAAGGAGCAGAGAACATAAAAGTCATAGTGATTGGTCTCTGCTAACCTGACAGGGAATGATAGACTTGATAAGTGATGCCAACTTTTCCACTCCCTGTTATATACCACACCTTTAAATCAGGTTAAGGCTCACCAGACAGGAGCAATCATTGCAAACCATGTTTGGTTAGGCAGCATCCTGCACTAAAATAGCTTTCTGAGCCAAAAAGCAGGGTTCATTTAATTTTTACAAGAAGATGCTGAAGGAGCTGGACTTTTCAGCCATGAGAGGCAAGGCTGAGAGGATCTAACTCACCTCCACTACTACTACTACGGCAGGGATCCTATCCATTGGCTACTAAACTGGTTGGATAGCCGAGCCCAAAGAGTGGAGGTGAGTGAACTTTAATCCAGTTGACTGCCAGTCACTAGTGGCATTCCCCAGGGCTCAATATTAGGGTCAGTCCGGTTTAATATCTTTATCAGTAATTTAAATTGGATATTAGGAAAAATTTCTTCAGCAGAAGGATTGTCAAGACTTCCCAGGAAAGTAGTGGAGTCACCATCCCCGGAGGCATTTAAAAGAAATGTAGATGTGGCACTTAGAGAGATGTCTTAGTGGACTCGGCAGTGCTGGGTTAACAGTTTGATTTGCTGATCTTACAGGTTTTTTCCAATCCATATGACTTATGGTTCTATGATACTAAAGAAAGTGCATGGTAAAAGGACAAGAGGCAAAGGTCACCATTTGCAACAACAGAAATTTCAATTTAATATAAAGAAAAATTTTTACCATAGGTGTGGTGAAAGCAACACAAGAGTGGCCCAGAGGATTTGTGCAATTTGGGAGATTTTCAGTGCTCAGGTAGCTAAGATCCTGAGCAACCTCATCCAGTTTGGTAGTTGGCATCCCAGAAGCAAACCTTCTGATATAAATTGTTTTATTATTTTTCTGATTTTGCATTTTAAGTTCTGGCTGGCTATTTTGGTGTTCAGATAAAAGCTCCAAAACCCTTCTGAAAGTGTGGGTTAGGCACAGCAGACAATGTCACTTGAGAAATTCTGGCTTGCAATCTCTTCTGTTCCTCAGTTCTTCACTTTTTGCACCACACACAAAGCACAGTGCTATTGTGCTCCCCCAGTATTTGGAAAAGAGGGATTAAATGCAAATGCTTTCCATAGAAGTGAAATTCTAGGTAGGAATCACACACACATACAGTCTTTAGAAAATTTAAAGCAGAACTTATTATTCTATCACTTGGTTTGCTGACTTTTTGCCTGTCAAAATGGCTCTTGTTGATTCCACTGCATCCCTGAAGACAGAAAACAAAGTTGACAAACGCCTGCCAGGCAGGCAGCACTAACACTGTCATTTGCATTTTCTCAGTGGAAAACTGGAATTTGTTGTCAAATTTGAAATTTCTCATGACAAAATTTCAGTTATGCAAAAACCATTTTTAGGCAGGACAGTCCTTAGCTAGCTCCTAATAAGAATATATCGTTTTTCCTTTTTCCTTTCTCCTCCTCTTAGCCTTTAAATGATTACAGCTCTTGTCATAAACTTACCGGACAATGTAACATAACAGATCTCCTGTCAAGGCCAGGGCATCTAGGTTTTCCCTTTAATTGTATTATTTAAAAATAATGGCTCAGGTGTTCAGTTAAAGCCAAGTGGAAGCTACTGCTTATTTCAGCTGCAGCCAGAGTTTGCTCTGCGACTTAAGGAAAACTATTTAAAATTGTCATTTGTAAAATGAGAATATCCTTTTCTATCCATACGGAGAAGCAACTTCTTAGCCTGATAGGTCTGAATCAGGTGTAGTTTGCAGCCCTGACTGCTTCTGCCCTCTTCTATCTCCTGCCCTCATTTAATGGGAAGGCATCACTCAGCTAGGAAAGATAATGCAGATAGGAAGGTAAGGTCAGATTATGAGAACTTGTTTTGCTGATATTGCTGCTGCAACCCAACATCTTGTTGCCTGTGCTCTGTGGGGTCATTTAAATCTTGCTGAAAAAATTCCTCCTCTCTCTTAGCCCCCATGAAACTCAGCTGCTGTTTTCCTACATCTTGGTCTCTGCTGCTTCTTGTCTGATATTGGTAGAGCTGACAGTTACTTTCTTGCCTGTTGGAGAATGACTAAGAACATGGTCTCCCTCCTGCCACCATGCTCAGGAGTAGCAGTATTAATGAAAATCTTTCCTCTGCTATAAGATAGCCCAGGCTGGCCAAATCTGACTGAGTTTCTGAGAATCCATCTCAGCAATGATCTCCTGCAGACCCCAAGAAAGCTGGTGATGCTTAACTGGTGATACTCAGTCTTTGTAAACTCAACCTTGCTTCTCATCTTGCTAGAGTAAAGTGTGGAAATACTCCCCATGTTTAGAGGGAGGTGGTTAGGGAGGTAGGTGTGGGTGTGCTATCCTTCAAAAGCCATTCAGAGATCTTGTGGTGTTTGTATTTCCCCGCCCAAATCTGCTTCCTACAGGAGCACTGAAATAGCTACAGGAAGGGAATGGGTCCCGGCACAGCCCTCTTAGACCCACAAACAGAGTAAAAGGCTTCACCTGGAAGATGGGCATGGCTGGTTGAATGACGGAGTTGTCTGATAGTTCAGAGACAAACCTGAGACTCCAATTGAAGTGCATTTGATGGCTGGAGTTCAGCCTCTATTGGGCAAGAATACACATTGTAAAGTGAACCAGCTTTGCACCTGTTTTGGCCCTGGCATCTCCTGCCTAAGAAAAGCCCGCACTGTGGTAAAAGGTATTAGAAAAATGGTAATAAATCCTATTCAAAAAAGGCTTTGATCAAAGAGCTTTCTCATTTGCTTTCCTTGTTTTCTTTTATTTCTCTTTCTTTTCCTGTCCCCTTTATTGTCTGATTATTCTAGACAACTGCATCTGATGGTCTGGGGGAATTGATTATGGTCCCAAAAGTATCCATAAGGCTGGAGGGTAGGAGCATATATAAGTCTCAGATACATAATATGTGACATGTATACATGTAAGTCTCATACACCCTGGTGTATGGCTCACAGTAAATAGAACATCTAAAGTGATTAAGTACAGAATACCTTTGGCCTGTGTGTCCCTTTCCAATTGCTGACTTTGCTGTGTCTCCTGGAGTCACTTTAAGATATTCACCTGCTCCTGACAGTCCTTTCTCCTGACTTTCACCTCCCTGCTCCCACCCCTCCAGCAGCCCGTGTGTGGGACATGGATGTTCCGAGTTCAAGGTCCTGCTTGACCATAATTTTTTTGTATACCATTGTTTGAGGGTTTTGTGCCACTGCCACCAGGGTGTCAGCTTGCTGTCTGTACAGAGAGGGAGTAATTCTGCTTGCTTTATGTTCCTGTGTGTGACTCCTAGGACAAGCCCTACCTCCAGCTCTGAGCTGGGCTCACTTGGCTAAGCCCAGAAATAGATCATCCCCCACACTTTGCAGCAGGCTCCCATCTCACTGTGCCCGCTCTGTGGGGATGTGCCCTGCCCTGAGTGACTGGTCATCATGCTGACACAAACAACCCCAGCCCCTGAGGGGCTTTATGGCACGTATCACATAGGTGATATACAGCACAGCGCAGCTTTTCTTTTTTCTTAATGTGGAAGTGTTTCCCCCGCTCCTGTATCCAAACTGTTCATCTTGCCCTCCTTCAGAAGCCTGCTCTGTGATCAAGGGAGCTTTGTGTCAAATTTCACTGATGCCCAGTTGAGGCACCCAGGCTGGGATCACTGAAGAGAAAAACCTCCATTTGTTCTAAAGGCATCCCTCCAAATCTTGTCACAAACAATCAGGCAAGCTTGGCAGAAGGAGCCCTTCATTTTGTGTTATAAACAGAAAAGAATAGTATATGATCTAAGCTCCTAACCATGCTTAAATCTGTTTATTCTGATATTTCCCTCAGCACATATAATCAAAAAAAGATGTTAGTCAGAATATTTTTCTCTCTATCTTCCTGTCTGCCTATTTTTAATTATATCAGAATTAGGTGATTGCTGCTGTGGATTATGTTTACCTGAAGAATATGCACAGTGATGACTGTATTTTCATACCTTAGCGTAAGCCTTTTGGCTTAGTAAAACATTAGAGTTTTGAAATCCAATGTTCCAAAGGCAAAATACCCTGAAAAACAATGATATGTCTGCAACAGCTACTTGCCTGAACATAGACACCCTCTATATTTGAAGGTAATGTATTAATAAAAGCCTTAAGATGACATCTTATGTGTAACAAATGAATCTGGAATAGAAAATAGTTAATAAGTTCAAACCACTGTGGTTAAAGTTGAGAATCTATTTTTTATTTGATGCTTGAGCAATTCCATATCATAGCCTGAAGATCTGATTATCAACACAAACAGAAAGAACTAGCCCTGGTTTGTCATGAAGCTGTGGCCAGTTGACCCTGGCTGGACAAGAGGTGAGCACTGAGACTGTTCTATCACTCACCTCCTCAACTAGGGAGGGGAGAGAAAACAGAATGAAAGGCTTGTGGTTCAAGATAAGGACAAGGAGAGATCACTCACCAGTTACCATCACAGGAAAAGCAGACAACTTGGGAAAATTAATTTATTACCAGTCAAAATCAGAGTAGGGCAACGAGAAATAAAAGAAACTCTTAAAACACCTCCCTCTTATTCCAGCTTCTTCCTGGATTCAACTGCACTCTCCATTTTCTCTACCTCCTCCTCCTCAGTTGCACAGGGAGTCAGGGCATGGCATCTGTTGTCAGTTCATCACATGTAGTCTCTGTGACTCCTTCCTCCTCAGGGGGAAGACTCCTCACACTCTTCCACTCACACTCTTCCCCTGCTGCAGCATGCAGTGCCTTCCACTGGAGACAATCCTCCACGAACTGCTCCAACATGGGTCCTTCCCTGGTGTATGGTTCTTAACAAACTGCTCCAGGGCGGATCCCTTCCGTGGGATCAGTCGTTCAGGAACAGACTGCATGTGTAGCAAGCCAGGAGGCTTGAAGCAGAACCACATTTGAATGTGGAAGCTCCTGCCTCTTCCTGGGAAAAACACAGAGCTCAAACCCACTCCAGGTAAGGCAAGGCAGCCCTATACTCCTTGCTGAGTCTCCAAGGCACTGAAGATCAGGGTGCCCTGAGCTCCAGCAATTCCTTGCCTGCTGGCAAGGCAGCAGCTTCTGAGTCTGCTCTGCCCCACATCAGCAAGAGCTCAGAAGAAACCAGAGCCTAGCTTGAGCAGCTAACAGGTGATATCTGAGTATCTGCATAAGTTCAGGGTCCAGAGTGTTGCTTGATGTGTTGGCTTTTGTTTGTTTTTTGGGGTTTTTTTAACAAAACAAAACATGATCACATACTGTTTACTATAAAAACACTAAAATTAAAAGTTCTGGCATGGTTGGTGACCCACTATGAACATTGCTGAACTGTGAATCATGTTCTACCACTTGTTTGTTAGAAAGGTACCACAAAACTGGACAGGAGAGTCACAAGATGCAATTCAAAGAGTAGGGGTGGAGAAAGAATGAAAGAGCCTGCTGCCTTTCAGGGAAAGACTTAAGGAGCACAATCTGTTTCAGTTAATCAAAAATAAGATTGAGAAGTGGTGTGGCTACAGGGTATAGTTATCCACATGGGGAGAAAATACTGGCTACAAAAGGGATCTTTAATCTAGCAGAGAGAGACATAAAAAGAACTAATTATCAGAAGGTGAAGCCCAGCAAATCTAACATAGTAATAGGGCACAACTTCTGAGGGGCAGAGATGATTAATCACTGGAACAAAATACCCTGGCAAACACTGGGTTCTCCATCTCAGTGGTCAGGCTGAATGCTGCTCTGTAAGGCCTGCTTTCGGTATGAGATGCCAGACTACCTAAGGACACTCCTAGTTGAAACCTATGGCCTGTTTCACACCAGACCAACACTTCTTTTACCTCACATCCACTTTACCTCAGGATCTCTTCTGCACAAAGGCCTTCAATCCCACACCAATAATGGTACTTTCTCACCTCAACGTTGCCACTTTTTCTGCTGCTTCTTCCATGGCCAGTTCTGGGAATAATGCTTGGATGTCCAGCCTTTTTTTACTTCTGACTACCATGCTGTCCTCAGCCTGGACATCTGCCCTATTTTCCCCACACCATACTGTGACATCTCTCCACTCTTCTCCTTACAGCCTGCTCTGTTGCTTTGCATGCATCCCTACAAAAGCTGTCTGTGTTACCAAACAGCTGAAGGAACCAGGGCAAGGAGCCCCAGGACAAAATCTGTCACTCGCTGCTCTCACTTGCCACCTCAGAACGTCCTGCCTACAGTGACATCTGCGCTCTGAGGGACACATTCAGAAAGGGCTTCCCAGGCAGAGTTCTCCTTGTGCTACCACACACTTAGCAGCCTCTGGCCTTTGGAAAGTGTCTGCTCTGCTTCCCCCTTCCCACCCCAGCAGATGGACCCAAGGCATGGGAGTCAGGCTCGCCACTAACCCACATCCACTGCTTCCCTGGCAATACATTCCCTGCCACAGCTGGAGTGTTTGTAACCTGAGGAGCCCCTGCCACTCTGCAGACAGAAGGTTTCACAGACTTGATACAGTTTTGTGATAAAGTGGCCCACGTGCTTGCATTTCAGGGCCAAACAGGCTTTTGAGGGAGGCTCCATTGCTGTAGCTCATTTGCCAAGAGTGGTGCAAAGCTTCAGTCCCACCAGAATCCTCACGAAACTACTCTTCTTTTTCATCTGCATCTTGCAAGGCAACTTTATTTCTTCCTTCCAGGAGTGGACATGGCTAATGCAGTCTTTACATTTATCAGCATCATGGATTATTAGAAGAAACAAAATCTAGGCCTCAGTTCAAGGTTGACACTCAATTTTGGCCAGGACAAAAAGCTGCCTTCTGTATGGCTGAAGCCTTAAAAGACATGCAGAGCTTCTGCCCTAGTGCCTTCTCTAGCTTTTCAATAGCCTCTGACATCAATTCCAAGTCTCATTTCTCAAAGAAGCTGAAAGATTTAATCCCTTCTCCATGAAGAACCAATTTTCAATCTCTGCCCCTGGTGGACAGCTCCTCTGAGCCAATGACTCTGAGAATGGACAAGAAAAGAGCTGTGATGGAAGGGAAGTAAATCCATGTGGAAATTGTTTAATTGGGGATCAAGTGCACTCCCAAGCCTGGGGGTGTCCAAGGGATGTCACTCAGCTTTCCTTGGAGGCAACTATATTGCCACCACTGACACTAACAATACAAAAACATTTATTCTCTGCTCATGCCCTCATTCCCTCCAAAGACAACAGCCTTTCATGCAGAGTGCTGGCCCCAAAAGGGAAACTGTGGGAGGACCCCTGAACTCTGTGTGGGAATGAATGACTTTTCTTCACATGAAAATTGCTTGAAGGCTGCCGTAATGGGTGCAATATAAAACTCTACATATAAGCAGGAGAACTTGACCCAGAGTTTCCAGGTCAGCTGTCAAAGCAATAAACCTAATTCCTTGCACACTGGAAATGAGTGCTGAATAAGGGAATTGCACAGATGAGGACTGCAGCTTGTAGAAGAAGATGAAGTCTAACCCACTCGACTTCAACTTAATTTTAACCTCAAATGCTGTTCCAGAGCTCACCTCAAAAGCACTGTCACTAGACGTGCATCATTACCATTGCCCCAGGAAGAGCTATGTAAGATGTTGCAAATGAAGAGTTTAGGTGGAAGCCCAGATTCTCCTGTGGCTTTCCTAACATCAAGATTCCTGAGCTTACACGTTTTTTTCCCCTCTAGAGTTGGAAGGGCTAGGGGAAGTCATGAAGGAGCAATAATTCAGTACATTAAATATACATGCACGTGTATATATATTTATAAAAACAGAGAGAGAAAAAGAGAGTTAAGAAACAGTAAATCCATGACCCCATTACAATTGACTTTCCCCCCCTTTCATCTTTTTCCATTTATATTGCAAAATAGACCTTAAGCTCCAATTCCAAAGTAATCATTGCAGTAATTCCCTCTAGAAGGGAATCACTATTTACTGTTTGCATTCTCATCTCAAATAGAAAATATCAAACTGCAAACATAGAAGAATTGGGGATAAAGAAAGGTATCCCCATTTTTCTTAGAATGGCATACCTGGAATGTATATTGTTGTGTAAAAACTGAATTGTGTATTTTCCACTGAATTTTCAGTGTGATAAAAGTCTAGTATTTCTGGAGCCTTTGTAGCTGATACTTATGTCTCCGCAGTTACATGGCATGGAGTAAGACCACAACCCAAAAACTCTATCACATAATCACTGCATGTTGATGCATAGCAAGGGGAGGCTGTCATGATGAAACACTGAAAGATATCAAAAAAGAACCATCTTTGTAACAAGTGTAACATCACTGGTGATATCAGCAGCGAAATATTGGTGATAATCTACTGGAAGTTATTAGAAATCAAGTATCAAAAGATATAAAATTATATTAGGATCATGCTTGCAGATGCATTCAGGATAACACAGTGATGTGTTCACCATGCTAACAACACTAGTCAATTAACAAACCTTCCAGGCCAAACTGCAACTGAAAAAAGAGACACTAATCCAGTTTCTAAAGTGCAGCAGTGCACAAAGCGTGGGCTCACTCCATATGTTCTCTCCCTCCTTGCAGAGTAAACCTCAGTGTTGCTTTTGCATGTTTAATGACAGTTTTCTACAACTCGTTGAGCCTAGGAAATATTGGAGGAGCTATGAGTGATTAAATTCAACTGGAGCAAGGCCAGCTCACCTCTCCATTCTTCAAAGTTGGTGGAAAATATGCACCAGTAAGGGGTGAGGGTAGTAAGTTCTCCAGCATTAAAAAAAGCTGCCACCCTGCTTAAAGTTTGTCCCAAAGAGGCTGTCCCTCATGTGGTCATGCCTCAGTCCCTGACAGTCTACCCAGCCTCACCCTGATCTCTCTACAATGAAATTGAATGTTTTATATGGTAAATAAAGAACCTGAGGCTGAGAATCATGAGGCTATTATTCCTTCCAAGCTTTCTGCTCTAATCCAGAGCAGAAACCTTCTAATGATGCCACCAGCTGCAAGAAAGGAAGCTTGAGTTATCATAGCCTCTGGATAAAATAGTATGTGTGCAGTACACAATTGTCTCTTTTTTCAGATAAGCAGGTGTTGTTAACAGTGAGCCCTCTGACTGCCTGTAATAAGGCAAAATTGGTTTGATACCTGCCCCCACTGCCAGATGAGAGCCAATGGGCTGTAATGCCCTTTCCTTCCACTTACGCACTAAGAGATCGATCACAAATGGCCCTTTGTAAATCACGAAAAATGAGCCTTATTTGTGCCCAGCACAGTCCAATCATGCATATACTCCATCTCCACAGACCCCCTGCCCATCTCCCTCCCTCCCTCCCTTCCTAGAAGATGCTATGTGAGTCAGGAATGTGACAGCTCACACATGGCTCTCAACTCTCAGCTCTGCCATATGGCTCTACAGGCCAGAACCCAGAGAGATCATAGCAGCTGCAGCACAGGTCTTTTGGGCTTGTGTACTCAGACTGGCATCCAAAATGTGTGCTAGGGGCCCAGAAACACTATGGTGCATGGAAAGAGGGGGCTAGTGTGTCATAGTAGCCTGAATATGACACTGAGCAATTTAGTGAACATGTGGGTGTGCCGGGTTTAGCACTTGGGGGTCCGGTCTTTAGGGAGAGTAAGAGGGGTCTCCCCAGTATTAAAGGAAGATGTTCCCATTCCCACTTTCCAAGGATGGAGAGCAGGAGGTTTGCCCCTATCCAATGATGGGTTTGAGGCATTCTCTTCCTAGTGGAAAACCAAGTTTGCTTCTTTGCCTAGTAAAGACAGACTCATATATTTTTTTTCAATATTCAAGTTGTTTAACAATCTGCCCATCTTTTAGGCTTTCCCAACCCTTATCCAAGGGTCGGACAGTAAGGAAGTACTTTTGCTCTGTTGCTCTCTACTCCATTGATTGGAGCATTTGCCTGGCAGGCGGAATGTCTGGGTTTGGCATTTTACCCTAAACAGTTGTTGAAACGTAAGGTAACAATTTCCCAAGGCTGAGCTTAATAGTTGGTCACATTAATATGATTTGAATGCTTTCAAACTGGAACTCGCCTTGCAATGTGCTGCTGCATGGAGGAGATACCCAGATGGCAAATGGCTGGCTCTGATCCCTCTAGGCAAGTCCATCATTACAGGAAATGCCAGAGAAGAGGAGAGAACAGAGCATGTATGGAAATCCCATGTGAGTGGCAGTGCTCTGATAGACCATCCCACATGTGCTTCCAGAGCCCTTACCAAAAATGAGCATGGACATTACTCGTAAGCTCTTCAGCTGTGCTCTACGAAGCAAATCCTTGTTTACTACCTACCTTTCAATGTCTGTTGCTAACATATTGTCTCTTGTCTTCACAACCTTTGGCAGATGCCTGCAAGGGCTGCTCAGAGACTGGAAAGCAAAGCCCAGTAAAAAGAGTGTCCCCAGCGTTTTCCTTCAGTGGGCAGCTTCTCCATCACCTTTAATCACTGTGGGATTTTTGTTTGCCAAAGGCTCACTGTCACTTTCAGTGCAGGAATTGCAAATGTTCATCTCTTGATCAATTGCCAAATACTTCTTCAGGAAGAAGGAAAGGGATGGCTGCTTATTGACACCAGCCTGCATCCTGAACTAGTGATTTCCAGCTCCCACATTTTAGATTGCACCCTGTTTAGAGTGCAGCAAAGAGAGGCCATAAATTACAGTAAGCTATGAAGTCCAATCACAGAAGAAAGATCAGAATAAAATTCAGAAGTATTTTTCTTCCCTGTCCTGTGTATGCTCCCTAATAGATCAGTATAGCAGTAGGAGGGAAATGTGTACACCCTGAAAAGAGTCCTTCTTTTTCTGGGAGTCTGGGTCCTTGCAACATGTTTTAAGTTGTTGAAGCATTTAGCCAGGTCATTACGCATTGACATTAGTAACAGGGAATCTCAGTGATAAAAAGTAGAGGCATGTAAACCTATTTTATAAAGATCTGCTCCCCACATAGGCTGTACACAATTGTGGACATTCTGCTGAAACTGCTCAAGGAATGTTAAGTCAAGTATTTCAGTAGGCCTGTCCAAGGCTGGGGTTGTAAGGCAAAATTAGTAGGAAAAGAAAAAAACCTTTACAGTGCATGGTTGGTATATGATTTTCAAACCTTTATATCTCAGCTAAAGAAAAATCAATTTCCTTCACAATAAGGCTGGGCACTGTGCAAAAGCACAGCTATTTGCATGGCAAATCACAGTTTTCAACTCTCAGCCATTTTGTTCATAAGAGTTGTTGAAAAGGGTCCCAAGATAAAATAGGAGACACACATTCTGCTTTTAATTCTCACTTAGAAATGGCCCGAATATTTTATATGTAAACTTTTCAAAACTATTCACCAGGGATGGGAAACTTTAAAAGGTGGATACTTCATAAGCTACAACTACTGAAAAATACATTTTTTTAATAAATAACAGTTCTCCCTCTTAAATATAGAAATAGTTGTCTTTAATATCTGGTACTATCTTTTCCTAAATATAGAAATAACACATTATTTTGCATCTAGGACCTTGAATCTAGGCTTTTTAAGACTTCCAGAGAGAAAAAAGTCGCCAAATAAAAGTGACAAAATATGAAAAAACTTGAAAAAAATTCAGGGTTTTTTTTTCTCTTCACTTTTGAAGCACAAGAAGCATAAAAGTACTAATGTTTGCAGGTGTTAAAATAAGGCATTGACTTATCTGGTTTTACAGTGAGATCATTCTGCTCTAACCTTGGATGGATTTTAATGTGATCATTTTAAAGGATTTTTCTCATGGCTTTTCCTACACTAAACAAAAGACCAACACAGCATTTGGTGGAAATCCTTTTTTAATTTTTAATGGAAGATACAGTATGATTCCTTGTGGAAGCAGATCTGCTCCATAGGAAGGGTTGGTCCTTGAAACACATGATGGGCACTTTCCAAAACCACACAAACTCTGGCTTCTGCCAGATACGATTTTTTAACCAGGACCAAAGCAGCTATGGCAGAACAACAGAAATGTCAACAAGCTTAACAGACCTTTCTGATAACCAGTCAGGACACAGTACCAGAGGGTATAATTCTAAATCTGCTCCTAAGAAACACAGCTTGCCATTTGGTTTGCATGTCAGGAGAGAAATGCTGCCTTCTTTGTTATGCTGCCAGAGATATATAACTCCACCTGGGCTGCCAAAGATTTTGTCTTTTGATTCCCTGATCTTCTGAATGAATGTGTTTTTTAATATCAAAAAGGACATCATTCTTAGCCATTTGTACATGAACCGGCCTGAATTTCAATTTCATGCAGATACATATGAAATGCAGGAGCTGATACAGTAGAGATGCAGTTCTGCCTAGTCCACTGTCCTACCTCTGACAGCCATGGATGCACAGTTACAGCCAAAGAGACAGTCCCAGCTCCACCTTCACCTCAGAAGCATCACACCTTTCTTCCAGTGCTGCCCCAAAGCTTCCACGGCCACTGGGGATCCCAGACCCTGCCTGTACAAGCACTGAACCCCTTGATTTTGTTATGAAGACCCTGGTCTCTCAGAATCACTGCTAGGTGTCAGAATGGCAGGGAAAATACCTTCTGAGAGCAGAAGTCCACAACCAAATGAAAAGATGTCACACTGTACTACCTCGGGCAGACACTGTGGTAGCAGCAGTAGCAGTACAGCTGCCAGTAGCATTTTCTTCCTTCCTGCTTCTCTTTTTTTTTCTGCTCTGGAGTGGCTAAGTTGATACTACCAATGCCTTTGTTGCCATTTGGGCATATGAGTACTTCAAGATGTGGCAGACTTTGCAAGGATGCGAAGTGACATTCAAGTCAGATCTCACCCTAGGGCAAAGAAGCAGAAAGTAAATTCAGGCAAATATTATCAAGTGATTTTAATATATTTGTTGTTCTTAATCTTTTGGGTCATAATGAGTAACAACAGCTTTTGGGACAATTGCACAAAAGGTGCCTGAATTAGGACAACATATAATTTTACAGCTGCACACAAAGAAAAAGGATAAAGAGGAATGGAAATTATAAAGTAATATTTGTGATTTATGAAAAATTCTTCATTTTACTGCTAATCATAATGGACTCCTGCTGGTTATAACTTATTGTAATCAAAGGTTTATATTAATTTTTAGCATAGTTACATGCATATAACTCTGACTGAAGCAAATAAGTGTTTTGTGCTTGCTGTGAGGGGCAAAGAGGTGCCACACCATTAAATAATTTACTACAGCAGCATTAGAAACAATGAGGATGGCCTAGAATGTTATAAATGTAGATAACATTACCCAAGGATGTATAACATTGTCCCTTTGATCCTTTGCTGGGAGTAAGACAGAAATGGTCACAGGCATTGGAGGCAATGGGAGGACAGGTTCCTTGAACACAGCAGTCACAGGACACCTCAGGAAGCAAGGACAATGCAGAAATCAGGAAAAAAAAAAACAAACAACAAACTGGTTCCAAAGCTGAGTTCTTCAGAATTTTTGTGTCATTTTGAGTTTAGACAGTCTGATTTCGAAGAAAAAAAACAGCAGCACAACTATCCTTCCCCTTACTTCACCTTAGAAATCAGCATCATTGTCTTCTCAAGTGAGATACAGCATTTAATGAAGGAGCTGCTACTAGTAATCAAAGCATCCAGATCTTCAATGCTTACACAGCACACCGAAGCTCATGAATGTTGCAATCTGGAAATAAGGACAGATATCCAAATCCCTATTTAGTTAACAAAATAAGTAGCACTTGTTCTCAGATGTGCCAGACCCCCCAAGGCTCCAGTCTAATTGCTTTCAGAGGCTGTGGACAAACATCCTCCTTCAGATCCAGCTGTGCTACTGGGTGTTACCACTGCAGCTGCTCATCTGTGCTGTTCTCCATCCTCTTCCCACCCCTTCCCTCCTCTAGTGTTAAGCACCCTTTTGAACCAGCCCACACAGCATTTTGTGTCAGCATTCCTTAGTTTGTGCCAAGCAAATTCATTCGGCTCAGTTTAAGTGGTTTAAATAGGCGGTGGCAGTAGTGATTGTAGCCCTGAGGCACAAACTTTGGGCAGCAAGGCAAGGCTAAATGGTCATGCAGCAGCCATCTGGAAGCTGATGAAGAAAACCAAGAAGCTCAGGTGCAGAACAAAGGTCAAGTAACAGTTCAGATCTAATAAACCATTTTTTCATGATGGGAAAGAAACAGTTCTGTGGATTTATCTGCACTGGGTCACTCCCATAGGCTGGACGTACTGGACCAATAGGTATATCTATAGATCTGATTTTCCAGCTTCTCCCCTGTTCTGGGCTGTCTCATCTGCAATGAATGGAAATACACTGTTCATGTATGGCTGCCATCCATCCACAGTACTTGGGTCACATTCTTTGTTCCTCTGCCTGTACATGGTCTATCAGTGATCTTTGAAATCCTTGGGGTTTGGTATTTTTTAGGGATTCAGACAAATATTTCATGTCAAGTATCATCGGTTAGCATAATCAGTCCAGAAAAACATGAATTTTCTGCCTCCAAGATACACCCTTAACAGCTGTGATGCAACCAGAGTGTCTGGCTCCCCATATCTGGTGTGTTCCCATCCAGGAAATCCCAGTCCAAAATGTAACAGAAATACCTGGATGAAACATATAACTCAAAAAGTTTGACTGGTCCCAAAAACACCAGTCATACTGTATCTGAAGAAGCAGCATTTGTACCTACAACATATGTTCTCTTTTGGTCAGTGGCTCTAAAGAGCAAATCTTGCAGCCTTTCTTATATAGGAGGTGATTCAGGATGACTTTATGATCTCCCCCCTTTGCCCAACTCCAGCTGTTTGAAGATTCTGTCATGCAGTGTTTGCTAATAATATTAATGTGTCAAAGTGGTGGCAAGACAAAAAAGTAGCCCCCATGCAAGAGACAGCCCAATCTCCATATTCCTGCCTTTGGGGAGCTGTGTCCAGTGATGCATGAGGCATCCCAGCAACTTTCTCATAAAGTGAAACTCAGCTGCAGAGAAGTATGGAATCCCCATCCAAATCAGCAGACCCAGCTGGAGAACTGGGGTGTGTGAGGAAGTGCAGTCGGTGAGAAACCAAATCAAGAAAGTATTAACTAAAGTCACCTTGCTTTCAGTGAGGACAGGTCATAATCCTCCCTGAGTCCCTCTGGGAACATGAGAGCTTAAATAATGAATCTCAAAGTCTCCTTTGTGAGGCACAGTAATGTGACACCTCTATCTCTCCTCAACTTGTCCTCTGCAGCTGATTGATTCCTAAGGAATAGCATTGAACTTAGAGATTCTCCTCCAGTACGTGGAGAGGCAGGGACCATCCACCAAGGAGCTCTTCTTACATTTTCAGTCTCCTCCTGTCCTGTCCCAGTCAATTATGCAGTTGTAATTGACGCTGTTAGAAAGTGACAGTATTCTGCCCCAGAGCTTGCTCTATTCAGAGAGGCGTGTGAAATCTGGGTTTCTCTCAGTTTTAGCGTCCTCTAGATTAAAGAGGCAGTATTTGTCTTAACTTATCTCATAACCAGAGGAAGGATTTAAACAACCTGAAACCTCAGACAACTTCAGAGAGAGATTCTGCAGTTATGCCTCATAACCCTGAAGAAGAGAGTGTAAAGGTTTCTAATAACAAGCAGCCCTTTTGAGTATAGAGATGCTGATTCTAATTCCCCCTACATTTACAATGGCATGGGACATTAGGGTGAAAGCAAATACTATTTTTGCACAATTTTGCCTTGATGTTACAACAGGGACAGACTTACGGGGAGAAGCATTGATGGGACTGTAGGTCTGATTACAGCATACAGTGGCTGCTATGTAGTCTCTTAGCCACAGGTTTGGGAGTGGCTGCTCCTTTTTCCCCACTTTCTTAGACTGTGGTCACATTCCACTCATCTCTACACTACTAAAATTTGTTTAAAGACCTTTCTGCAACTGAGAACAAAAGGCCATACACATTTTCTTAGACCAGTCCCTTGTTTGTTTTGTTTTGCAACTGGCAGTGAACAAAATTATTTCTATGGTTCCAGTTGTGTTCCAGAGTTCATTTTGGAAACTTTCTAGAGAGGGATTATGTCATGGTTTTGATCCTGGCTAAGTGCCAGGCACCCACGGCAGCCGCTCACTCGTTCCCTCCCCTGCCACAGCTGGGCAGATGAGGGAAGGAGAGGGGGAAAAAACCGAGGGAATTAACTCAGAGGTCTATGAGTTGAGATAAGGAACCGAGAGAAAACGCTTCAAGGACAAACCAGGCTCAGCTTAAAGTTGCAAAAGTGAAAATTTATTACTACCTGAGTTAGAAGGAGGATATGAGAAATAAACTAAACCTTTAAAAGACACCCTTCTTTCCACTCCCCACCCCTCCCTCCCTCCCACCAACAGTGCAAGGGGGGCAGGGTGTGGGGGTTCAGGTCAGTCCGTTTCCAAGATCTTCTTCCCCTGCTTAGGGAGAGGAGTTTTTTCCTCTGCTTTTGCCGTGGGGTCCCTCCCACGAAAGACAGTTCTCTGTGAACCTCTGTGGCGTGGTTTTTCTTGTCCATGGAATGCAGTCCTCCAAGGACAAACTGCTCCAGCATGGAAGCAGGGGGCCCCTCTCTCTCCAACCGGGTCTCCCACCTGGACTGCAGTTTCCTCCGACATCCACCCGCTTCAGCGTGGTCACCTCCTTCACAAACTGCGGGACTTTTATCTCAGTCTCTGTCTCTCACTGGGCTGCACCTGCTACGGCTTCTCTGGCATCTACGGCTCCTGCGGCTTCTTCCATGGCTGCTGCGGCTGCTGCGGCTTCCGACATCTCCCGCTCCAATGTTGGCACCTCACCCACGGACTGCGGGTGGCTCTGCATCCCTCATGGACCCCCATGGACTGCAGGGGGGACACCCCGCCTCACCATGGGCTCACCACGGCCTGCAGAGGAATCTCAGCTCCCGAGCCTGGGGCACCTCCTCTCCCCCCTTCTCCACTGACCTTGGTGTCTCCATGTTGTTTTCCCTCACATGTTCTCACATCCTCCTCCTTCTCTAACTAAAAGCAGCTGCGTGTGCATTTTGTTTTGATTTTTCCTTAAATATGTCATCACAGAGGCGTAACTAACCTTTCTAATTGGCCCAAACATGGCCAGTGACATGTCCATCATCTTCAGAGCCATCAGAGATTGGCTCTGCTGGAAATGGTGAAGAACTCCAGAAACTTCTCACAGGAGCCATCTTTATGGCCCCCTCCCCTCTACTAAAACCACAACAGATTAGAAAGTAGAAATTATCTTCTTGTGGTCAATAGAACCTGCACATTCCAGAGTGCCTCAAAGGCTTTTGTCCTCATTATATGAAATAGTGAGTAGCTCTTTAAGAAGCTCCAACAAATTATATCTTCAAATAAAGATGTTCTGCTGTTTGTGTACAACATTACTAATTTCCTTCGTACAAGAAGAAAAAACATTAAGCAGTGGTATGAAGGACACCTACAGTATCCCTCCTTTATGACTCATGTCCGACCATCTTCACAACCTTTTATTCTGGACTCACTGTTTGAAGTCTTTTTTGCTCTTCCCTTTCCAGAAAATATTCACACTCTGAATGGCTTGATCTGTTAGGACAAATTCATCTAATTCACTGCAATTAGGAACATGGCAAACTTCTACTCATGTACAAATGATGAAAGGTAACAGCTAGCAAGTGATTATTTCTATCACTGGGCTTCTGTATAGAACTTCAGACAAAACATTCCTGTTCTTAATAGCTTGAATGTCTCAAAAGAAATCCATGGTAACTTGATCAACAGTGTTGGAATCTTTTCACAGACTGGATGCTTTTCAAGAAATAATATTTGAATCATCTTTCTTAATGAAGAAGAGAAGATCAGTACAATGTGCCAGTTTTGTTGCTTAGGCACTCAAAGTCGGCACTGGCCTAGTGTTAGGGTTGTTCACTTGGTGACTGCAGGATGCTGAGGCCCTGATCCAAGAAAGTAATGAAGCATGTGGGCCTAAACGTAAGCCTGAAGGTAATTTTTTCAGACTGTCTTGTGTTCAATGCCATAAGCTTGCTCCAAGTACCTTGCAGGAATAGTATGGGAAAACCAGAAGGGAAGGGAGCTGGGTGTTACTTGCAAACAGTTTTGACAAACAATTCCCAGTGTGGAAGAGCTGACATTACACAGCACCTGGACTGGTGCTCTCCTGAGCAAATCGAGGGTATGCAAATCATTTACATCAGTCTCCTTAACTGTCTGGAGGATCAGGAGGCACAAAGCCATTGTACTGAACTGCACTACATTGGACTGCCGTAACTGGCACCACTGAGCACGATCAGCCCATTGAAGCAGGGATCCTGTTACTAGTTCTGCTTTTCTTCCTGTGAGATCTGTGACAATCAGTCTAAAATTACACAGTTAAAATAATCCTTGCATCCGCTGAGAGCTGGGAAGTGGGAACTACAGACAGATGTGGAGCATAGGAATTTTCTAAGCCCAAGTTCACCCTTTGCCAGAGTCTGGCAGGCTGTTCAGGCATCCATGCAGCAACCCCAGGCACAATGACATCTGTGAGCAGAGAGGGATTTAATCGCCCTCCAGTTTCTCAGGATCAACGGCCAGCAGAATCTGATTTGCCCTATCTGCAAGTCTTCTGGTATGAGAAAATAAGAAACTTTGGCCTAAAGGAATGGGTCCTGGCCACAGAAACTACATACTGCAAGGTTCCCAGATTGAAAAAATTCCGTGATAATGATCAGGATCTTATGGCTCTGCAGAGACCCAGTAAAGCAAGAAAGTGCCTGTGCAACATCAGTATGTACAAGAGGGAGGATGCAAGGGTTTGGATGCAATAAGCTAAGCACACCTCAATTTGTGGGGACAGCCTTAAAGGAGAAATTGTTGCATTTTATTTCAAGTTAATTGTGTGCATATTTCTCACCAGTATCCCATCATCAGACTAGACTACTGGAAATGCTTTTGGGGTTCTTTTTCCTTCAGCTGCATTCCTATTCTTTGCAGAGGCAAAATCACTCATGAATCTTAAACAGCTTTTGCACAGAATCAGCTCAGCTAATGAAAAAACAGAGAAGATTGCCATAATCTCTTGAATCTAAGGAGTAATATAGAGCACTGATTCTATCAGGATGAGGAAGAAAGAAAGACATGAGAAAGATGGCTTGGTGCATTATGAATTTTTTGCAATATATTTCTTTAAAATATGTGGGGGAGGGAGAGGTGACAGTAGTTTAACAATACCATTATTTTACATCATCCTGTTCCTCATTACTTATGGACAGGCTGATGCTGAGATTTAGCACAGGAAACAGTTTTAAGAATCCATATATTCTTGGCTACAGTTCATGCCCTCATACTGTGCCAGAACACCAACTGAATGTTAAATATCTAACCTAGCTATGCATTTTTAATGCAGACTTTACCATCACATTGAAATAACATTAAGCACTAATGGCAAGTCTTTTTTAACACAAATACAAGGCAGTATCCAGAAACTGTACTGAAACAGCAGGTGTAGTCAAAACCAACATACACTGCAAAAAACTGTCATTTCTTCCCAGAGACAATGTGCCATTCACAGTAAATGGCATGAAATTAGATGTGACCACACTTGTGAATAAAGTTTGCTGGACTGAGAGCTCTTCATTTAGAAGATTTAGGCAGGTCTGCAATTTATTCTAGTGCTGCCTATCTGTATGGCTCAGCTATTCTACTTGAGGTGTGTTTGTCACTGAAGGCAAAATGAGGGATGACTCTTCAGCCAGTTCTCCACAGCCTTGCTGTAGATGTAGAGGCGGAAGTCACATCAGCCTGTCAGCCTCCCACACCAATCTGGTGGCCCACCACCCCATTAGTGAGGTTTCTTTGGATCCAGGCCTTGTTCTAGGGTCTCTGCACAGCAGTGCCCTGCGGTGTTTTGAGGCAGGCCAGAGATCCCTGACCAAGCATGGCTTTGAGTAAAGGTTCCTTTAGAAACTATGAGGATTGTTAAGTGAAAATAAACAGAGGAGACAGATCCTCTTTCTTTCCATGGCTTCTCTTGGTCAGTTAAGCACTGATGGCTCCAAGGCAGGGATTCTTCCAGTGTTTGTACAAATAGAACACAGGACACTTTCCGTTTCAGTGGCAGCTGCTAACCATCACTGCAATACACAATAATTAATATGAATTAATTGTATATACCAAAGAAATCAGCTGACTGGCAGGTCCTACATACCCACTTCTGAAAAGATGATTAGCTCTTTATGATTCTCTCTGCTTTTAAATACGTGCATAACTTTATATACATATTTCTTATCTATTGAAAAATTTCAGTGATTGGCTATTTTAAAAATACAGTATATAATGCTCAAGATCTGAAAAGATTGAGAGGGATGTTCCTAAGCCATGAAATTTTCAGGATTTTGAATGCTGTCTTCAATTTTTAAAATTATTTCTGGAACAAACATACTAGGCTTTCATTACTGCACAAGTCTTTGATTCATTAAACTTTTCTACTGAAAAGAGAAAAAACCTCAGTGTAAGAGGAAGAACTGGAGATCAGCTGATATAAGGAAATCTAAAAAAAAAAAGGACAATCTACATGCCTGCAAAAGATTCCTCCAAATCTAGTCCTCTTCTTCCTGACTTCCTAAAACATACACCTTGAAGGATTCTTTCATTGGTTTTGCCTTTCGCAATATTCTGCTTTGGGTTTGCCTGCTACTAATTTAAAACCTGTTTACCACAGTAGTCAAGACCCAGTTCTGAGAAGCGATGTTTCCTCACTGGCAGGTCTTTCTCCAATAGACAGGGATGAAACCCTGCCAGGAGGAAGCACTTACAGCTCTGCAGCAGTTCACTAATGACCTTAAGTGGGATCCCCAATAATCAGGCACCAGACAGAAATATTTCTGTTTCTAATGCAAACAACATTTCTGGGTTTTGCTTACTCATTCTGTCACTGAGACACCTGAAAAGGATGGGTGCTCTGTTACGTACCAAAGGCAAACAGTATCACATTTCTTTTCCTCAGGGAAATTAAGTTCTCATCTCATGTCTTTACCCCAAGGTGTCCAAACACCATCTTAATTTCCTATTTCAAACGCTAAAGAGCAAGTAAGGTGACTTGTGCTCCTTATGCCTTAGTAGTTTTTTTTTCTGGAACATAGTATGTATTTTGTCATTGTTTCCTCTGTCAAAACTCATACCATGGACACACTATTACGGGGAGAAGTACCTCAGTTGCCTGAAGAACCAGCACCTAATCCTCAACACCAGCTAAAGTTAGTTGAAGTGAATCCCACTCTTAGTCACTGCTGCTTTCTGGGTAGCTCAAAGATACCTGTTATAAGCTGCGCATGCTGTGCCAGCAGTCTTGCTTCAATCAATGCAACACCTCACACAGTGAGACATGACCCAGCTAGAGGCAGAACTGATTTTCCTGTTCTCGAAATCAATGAATTCTGCCATTGATTTTCCTCAGGACCAAAATGTTTCTTTATCTTCAGGATAATGATATAAGTATGGCCTTGATGGTTAAAAGCAAAGGTCTGTGCAGCCCAACAGATTAAAAAAAAAAAAAAAAAAAAAAAAA